>MPNW01001330.1:0-5000 GCA_011800805.1 Hirudo medicinalis
CCTATCAGCGATGACTTACCAGGCGCGCATCCTTTGTTTGTGGACATCCTCCTTTGTCCTGACTGGCTATTTAAGAAGCTAAGTCAGGGCATTCTTCCCTTCTCTCTCCAACTCTTCCGGCTACGTCTCTACGCTGCTACTCCAGCAGTTATGTTGTCAGTCGGAGAATTGTTGCCGTTGTTGTAAATAAACTTTGTAGCGTCTTCGTCGTCAATGCCGCTGTCGCTACAGTTCCATTGTTCCGAAAACTTTGCCCGCTAAATGTCTTTGTGCTCAGCATTGGTCGAAAAGGAGTTTTAGAGTTGACTGGCGACAAATACACGAGAAAGAATTCAAGCATCGCCTGCAAGATGGAATTAGCTGAAGATTTTATTTAATTTAGTTACAACTCTCACATCAATTAATTAAAAAACCTATGATAGTAGTAATTTAGACAATCAAGCGCGTGCAGACAATATTCGTATAACGCATGTAAACCTACGTGCTTTTCGATTTCCTAGCATTTTCCTTAACATTTACTGCAGTAACAGCAAATACAACCACCTTTTTTTTTTATTTTTACAAACTTTCAGCTCCTTAAAATCCTACAAAACTACTTTTTATTTAAATGGAAATCACTTAAACTGATGGATGGCAAGGTTGATACTTCGATAGAGATATCTACGTATCTACCTCTCACAATAACAGCATGGATTCGAACCCCGTTACATGGGCACCGTCCTAATCATCTAGTTAAGTAACAGACATTAATAAACAACAACAACAGGTGTTCCCGTTTCCCGTAAATGGGAATTCAAGTCCTCATCCTTAGAAACATTTGAGCAACAAAGCAGAAAACGTAGAGACTAAAAACTAGCTTAGGTATGTAAGTTTTCAAGTAAATACTCGTAATTACAAAAATGGCTAATTTCCCCTTCTTTTCAATTCCTGTCAAAATGAAATTGTTTCAAACTATTCGATAACCTCAAAATTTAAAGATTGAGATAACCTCAATTAATATCTCATGGAATTTATTTTGATCGCTTTCAAGTAAAAAGTTGAAGATGAGTCCATAAAGGCAAAGAGGCGGCAGGAATGATTTAACTAATGTATCGCATTTTCATCGTCATCATCGTCATCATCATCATCATCGTCATCACCACCACAAAGGTATCATAACAACCACCAAGTTCTCATGAATACAAACAACTTCGGGAAATAATTTAAATAACTTCGATAAGAAAATCAGTTATTCAGGAAAAATACAATTTGAATGAATAATTTTACATCGATGAAAGAGAAAGGCACATCATAAACACTAACGATGATGACGATGATAACAAAACGACGATGACGATGACGATGCAGTTGATGATGATGATGACGATGACGATGACGACGACGATGATGATGATATGTTGGCGATGGTAGTTCGTGGTAGACCTCACGACCTTTCCAGAAGTTAATTTCAGCACAACTAGAACAAATAAGACTAGTGTTACGTCTTGAATTGATTTTGCAGCGTAATAATTGTAAAGGATTGTAACGGAATGCAATAAATGGTCAGCAAGTAAGAGTACAAGTCCAACACTGGATTGAGAATCAAGTTGACAAATCATGTTGACATCCTGAACTTGTTGTTCGCACAACCAGAAGTAGTTGGACAAAAACTTGGAAATCTTTGAAAACCAATTTATTTATTAATGCGATTTATTTCGAACATTACTCTTATTTTGTCTGATTTATTGTACAAATTAGTATTTATTTGTGAAATATTTAACACTTAATGGTAATATTTATCGAACAACATCGTCAATGTGTTGAAATGCGTAGTTGTGACAAGGAATGCAAAAGTCTAACACCTGAATAAATAACTTTTTCCTTCAATTTCATGACTTTTAAAAGAATTTAAAAAAAAAATCATCCAAATATTGGAACAAAATGAAATTAGGTTTATGTAGGCATCCTGATTATAAGCACCATCATCCCCATCATCATTATCATCATCCTTCCCATCATCATTATCACTATCTCTCTATCTTCATCGTCGCCATCATCGTCATCATCATCATCATCAATATCATCCTCATCATCATCACCGGATGCAAATGGAAATGTTGGAATAACCGAGACAATCATCAAGCCAATGTCTGATCTAACAAACTTAATTGAAAACATGTTTTAACATAATTAATCGGTTACTGGAATAACATGTGGCATCATCATCATCATCATCATCATCATCATCATCATCAGCATCATCATCAGCATCATCATCAGCATTGACATAGAATCATTTCCAGGGACAGGTGAATCTTTTGCTATTGTTTATGTACACGTCCACTCCTTCGTCGACTGAAAGTTTACACAGGTCACAGAGGTCACAGAGGTCAGCAGATCAACAGGGGACAAAAATTCTACGCCAACGACCTTCCAGAAACTTCTAAAACCACTCAGAAGTGGGCTTCAAAAAATGACATCTCTGTTTGTCAGTCGGGAGGAATGGAAATAAGAATTTCTGAAACTTATTCGGAAATCAGCAAGAAACCAGCAACCGGACAGACAGACATCGATCGATCGAGAAACACGATGCTATAAGTGAACGCTCCAAGGGCTGATGTTTGTCTGAAGATTAACGGTGTGATAAGAAGGCAGGGAGGAGTCGGTCTTGTGGCTGTCGTCCGAACCCAGGCGGATGGAGGTGCTACCGGATGAGTTCGAATTGCCCGATTTTCGCTCGGGACTGAAGGCCCGGTTCAGGATGCCGACGATGGACCGGTGGTTGTCCGGATTCGGCGCCGTCGGCGGCGGAAGGGCAGGAATGTTGACGTTGATGACGTGTCTTCTCTTCTGCTTCCTTTCCTCGAAGAATTCGACAGCTTTGACGATGGAATGGTACACGATGAGGTCGACCACCTCGAACATCGTGAGGACACTGCAACCCATGAGGAGGCCGAAGTAACTGCCGAGATCACCTGAGCGTTGAAAGGAGGAATGAGTGAATGAATGAATATAATTATTTAATGGGAACATTTACGTAGCTCAAATTAGAGAGAGCAGCAAATGTGCTGAAACAGGTGATCAATGATTGAAATAATTGATTGATAAATATGATTGAAATAATTGATTGCTAAATATGATTGAAATAATTGATTGCTAAATATGATTGAAATAATTGATTGCTAAATATGATTGAAATAATTGATTGCTAAATGTGATTGAATATTTCGCAGGTATTAATTGAAATAGCCATTGACATAAGAAATGGTTGGTTGGAAAATTCACATTCAAATTGCAACGCCCTTATGCTCGGTTAATTATTCATGCTTAAACAACGTAATTATAATAATCTGAATAATTGTAATAAATTATGATAATGAGCTCACTGAAGAAGTTGATCCATTCGTAGTTGGGAGAGGTACTGACGGTGTCGAACTTCATTTCACCGTAGTAAATGTCCAACATCAAGAAGTTCGACCTGGATTTTAAGATAATAATTAAAATATTATAATATAATATAATTATAATATTATAATATAATATAATTATAATATTATCATAGTACAGTTTGTATCTGGAGATACAATAACATTATGACTTTAATAATCTGAACATTTGAAAATGACAGGATGACCGCAACTCTTGAAATAGTTAAAATTCTTATTAAGCTTCGGAATAGTTTAGGAACAAGTACTTGACATCCAGCTCACCAAAACATAAAAAGGAAGCTGGGAATCGACCCACGACCAATCGATCAACCTAAAATTGTCAAACTCACATGATGAAATCGTCGTTGATAGCCGTGGCTTCCAGGTAAGACCTCAGAAGGGCATTGAGAACAGCGGCATTCTTTTTGACCGTTTCATACCTTTCTCCCACTTCCAAAGTGAAGGCACCGATCTGCTCCCTCAAGTAGTAAAAGTAGTTGGACAATATCACGTTCAACCTTGACGTCGATCTGCTGCCGCAGAAAGAGCTCAGGGACTCCTGGAGTGGCCACACCTGCCATGTCTCGTTCTCGCTCAGTAGGAAGTTGCGGGCCTGGATATGGACGGAGAAAAGCAGTATTAGTTAATATTGTCGGTCACGATTATTACTTAATAAATTAATCAATATTATTTAGTAAGTAAATGTTATTTTAAATGGTAATAACAAAATAAATAATGTCGACATCCATTTCACAAATCAGGGCATGGATAATGGGTCGAAGGAATATGGAAAAATAGGACTTCTTTGATTTCGCATTTCGTATTTGAAATTCTTAATTGGTGCTAAACATCTGAATTAGTTAATATTTTCTAAATAATTTATTAAATAATTAAATGTATTATTTAATAGAATAACTGTATTCTCAGGCAAATGTTATACAATACCACCTCTGGCATCTCCAAGTTAACAGTCGGTTTCCTCCATATTTTCAGCTTTTTGGCGTGCATCTCAAAGTTGGTGAACTCTGACGAATTGTCAAGTCTGACCAAATTTTGAAGGTAGTCCTGGTAGAGTTTGACAATGGATTGCTCAGTGTTGGTCATTGTCTCTAAGATCGGAACCACCACTCGCTGGGTGATTTCGTTGATGATGGTGTTGATCTTGCGCATCTGACTCTCCAGGCTTTCGTTGGTGACGTTTTCGGCGAGGTTCGCCAGAGTCAGCTTGCTGGACAAGTAGCTGTTCTTGAGGTCGTTTATCCAAGCCTGAATCTCGTTGAAAGTGATGAGCATGTTCTGAGAGACGAGCTCGGTCGTGTAGTTCTTCATCTCGGGAAAGATGTTCTCGGATTTGAGCCAATTCTCCACCTCATTCGACACCTGCTCGTACCTCGATTTACACCTGGAAGTCTCACGGAGTAACTCCAGCATGTCGTTGATCGTTCCAACCTGGACCTGTTTCGACCAGCTGGAAAATGGATCATCGTCCTCTTGGAGAATCTCTATGACTCTTTCGAATTCTTCCAGGATCATCTGGATCCTTTCTTCCAGAAGTCCGTAGAGGCAGTTGCAGTCGACCTTGCCAAGAGTCAG
>MPNW01001330.1:10000-24483 GCA_011800805.1 Hirudo medicinalis
CCGCTGGTGATCACGACGACATGTCGTTGGGTAAAATTCTGTGTGGGTTTTAATTTACGGATTTAAATTTAAAAAAAAGAAAGAATTGCACAACACCACGAAGTATCCTACAAGATCAAGGTCAACTTTTGACCTTTGAATCCAAAAAACAACCTTCATTGTTGTTGGCTGTCTTCGAGAGATAAGTTGACGATATCCATCGAGAAGGTCCCAAGGAGATGTCAACGAATTGACACGAATTACGATCTCCAGGTTTGCAGTAGAGCTTCGTAGTTGTCGGTGTTTCTGAAGCAGAAAATCATGTCGCTGAGTTGTTTAAACTTGAGTTGGGAATATTAATAGTGATATATACGAATAGTAATTCGAATATAAATATGAGTAGTAATTTGAATATAACTATGAATAGTAATTTGAATATAAATATGAATATTAATTTGAATATGAATATGAGTAGTAATTTGAATATGAATATGAGTAGTAATAGTAATGAAATGAATGGTAATGGTAGTAGAAATAGGAATAGGAATAGCAATGTTATTATTATTATTATTCTTGGAATGGCTTATTTTATGTATTTCCAAACATTTTTTTCAATAACACTAAACAATTTATATAGCGCCTATTTCAAATCACATCGATCCACACTATCGCAATCACAACAACAAAAAGGTCGAACGGACAGAAGACCACTCACTCATCTCACAAGGTCCTATGTCGATTCTGAGGTTGTCCAGGGCAGCCAGTAAAGTGCCTCCAGTGGTCAGAGAATCGTTGAGAGACTTTTTAGAATCCAACGTGAAGGCGAACAAGAACTGATGCTTATGTTGAACTGAAGAATAACCCGACATGTCCGTGAACCCGTCCGACATGCCGAGTTTTGCCTGGAAGGTGGCGTTGATCCAACCTTGGTCGCTGATCGTACTGGAGGCGGAAAAGACAGGAGAGACGTTGGTGGTGGACGGCGACAGTTGATTTAAGGAGTAGATGTGCAGGGAGACGTGGGTGAGGAGTAAATCGATCCTGAGGCAGACGTCGGCCCCCACTGCAGGGTCGATGGGTGCCTCGATGTGTATCTCGGGCGAGAGCCAACTGGCCACCGTGTAGCTCTCGGACTCGGTCGAATTCCCCTGATATTTTGTCACTCCGTCGTAGTACAAGCCGAACATGTAACCTGATGTTGATGAGAGGAGGGAGGTGATAATGGATTATTATGAAGAATAATGAATTAATTACTCAGGTATTAGAAATTCAAAAATTCTAAATTTAAGTGGATTAATTAAATATAATTAACAATTATTTTTCCACTCGATAGGTCTAAAAAATTATTATTAATATAATTATTATTATCAACTAATTAATATTCGAGTTATTTTCCAACATATCCTCTTCATTAACATTCAACTTAGTACCAAATGAATAATTTATTAGGCCATCTTTATGAAATAACAATTTAAACAAATCCTTTAACCTTCATTGGACACAGTGGTGTACTTGTAACGGAACTTAAGTTTTGGAAAGCCATTGTAAGAGCTGATGTGGACTTGGATGATCTTGTCAGTCACGTAAGTCCTCGGTCTTGACCCTGTCCTCGTGCAAATTAACTCACTGGACGAGTCCCCTGACTCGTTGCGATACCATACCTGGGAGTGACCGTGTGGTTAGTAATTCATGTAGGAATAATATATTCTTCTTCTTCTTCTTCTTATTATTATTATTATTATTAATATTTTTATTATTTTCATTATAAAAACATAATTAATAAATATAAATAATATAAATAAAAAAAAACACATAAAATTGTAATCAATTATTATTACTTAATACCTATTTAGTAATTAATTAAACAAACAAATGAATAACCAATGTCATGTTAAATCACCTGCACGTATTGCAAGCTACAGTTCTGGATTTCCATCTCATCGAGCCAAAGTTCAACCTCCATTCTTCCCTTGCCCCTGATGTACACGTCACACTCTGAACTATTCTTGTACTGCTTACCTGTGTCCCTGTAGGTAAACCAGCCTTCTGATTGGTCGAAGACGTACAAGCAACCTGGATAATTGGTTGAAAATTTAGTTAATTAATATTAATAATGGTATATTAACCTAGGACGAGTTTTAGTGAATAATTGAATAATTAATTAACTATAAATAAATTAATATAATTGTACAATTGATCACATGGTGATAATATTTCATAATGTTACTCAATTAATATTAATTATATAATTAACGTAATTAATAAGTAATTACATAATTAACAATTAATAACGTTTGTAAATAAAATCGTGTACTTTTAAGTGCTCGTCACAATTAATCGGCCTTTTTTCTCAATATTATCAATAATTATCCTCGTGCTTAATGATAACGTACCTTCTTTTGATTGGCTGAAACCAGAGGGGGCGTTGTTAACCTTCAACCATGACATTGCCCTTGACCAACTTATCAGAGATGAGGGGCAGTCAGTCAGATCCACTTTGTTGCACTCTTTAAGAAAATTGTAATTTAATTACAGTTAAATGTATCATAATTATCATCATGAGGTGCAGGAATAATAATTTTAATAAATATAAATTTCCAAATTCATCCCTTTGTGTTTTATTCAACTCGTTCAATACAATTCAATGATGAGGCAGGCCTTATCGGGTTTGCCGAGGACCACATAAGGTGAATTTAGCAACGGCACAAAAGTGACATCTTACTCGTGGCAATGAACGCCTCCATCTTGGGGGTACAAGTCTTGGATTCCAGGGGAGACCAGGCGATGTTGTCGATGGCGACGAACGGTCTCGCGCTGGAGTTGACTGCCTCAGAGACATGAAGGACGTCTGCCACAAAGAACAGGTGCCAATCGCCAGGAGGAATGCAGATGGTGAAGTTGTGCCAGGTGGAACTGTTCTTCCACTCGACATCCAGCAAGGATGTCTGACTAGCTGGAAGGCCGAGAGAATCTCCGACGAGGACGGAAAGGTTCGTCATCTGAGCATCAGAGGAGTAGGCCTGGAACGAGAGGCTGGAACTGCTGTTGCCGGAGATGATGGGTGTGGCTAGCACGCCCTTCAGAGTGCTTCGTCTCGTCTGGGCATAGTACAGGACGCCGACTGGAATTTAGAATGTATTTTGGGGTTATGTAACTGAAAGCAACAACAACATCAACAGTAATAACGGCAACAACAACAACAACAACAACAACAATAATCGATACACAATTAATTATAATAATAATAATAATAATAATAACTAAAATTATAATAATAATTACCAGCTAACTAACAACAACAACAACAATAATAATAATAATAATAATAATAATAATAATAATAATAATAATAATAATAATAATAATAATAATAATAATAATAATAATAATNATAATTACCAGCTAACTAACAACAACAACAACAATAATAATAATAATAATAATAATAATAATAATAATAATAATAATAATAATAATAATAATAATAATAATAATAATAATAATAACAATAATAAATAACGATATTGTCTCACGTCTGTTGTCCCTAGGGTCAGCACCCAATTGGGACCAGGATGCCCAACTCCAGGAACCCCCAAAAGGCGACACCAGTTTGTAGTTGCAGGCGAGAAAGTTGTCGAAGCTGCAGTCCAATTTTGTGGAGTCGTCGACTGTTTATTTCAAAATTATTCATTTATTTAAACTTTTATCTTTAATAAAATAGGATAAGCCTGGTAATTAATTAAACATTGTTTATTATTTTCACGACATAAGTTTCATAACATTTTGTAACTGACAAACATTCAACGGCAAATCAAGAAACCTGTCGTCGGACAAGAGCCCTTCAAGACTTCAATGCGTCTGACCCTGACCTCTCTCTCCGAGGCATCGTCCTTAGTGCTGCCAGAGACGAAGGTGGCCACGATGACGATGCTCCTCTTACCCACGGAGGGCTTCAGAGGATAATACACCTGGAACTCTCCATCAGTTTCCAGTTTCTTACTGACAGGTGGAGCGTCGAGCGGATTGGTGGAAGAGACGACCAAGGTGAAGGTCTGATAGTTGGTGAAGTAGTTAATCTCCAAGCACTGCTCCTCTGACGATGAGGGGACATCGGCGGATCGAAGGGTGGCCGTCTGCTTGCTTTGACCGGGAGGGAAACTCGACATCATGTAGAAGCCTGTTTGTTACGGAAGACGATGACGATGATGATGATGATGATAATGATTGTAATAATAATTTGTTGTCATTACGACAACAATGGTAACAATACTGTTATGATTATTGATTAGTAATAATATTAACAACAGCAATAACAACAACATCAATAATACTACTGCTAATAATAATAACAGTAATGATAATGATATTATAGATTTTTTTTGCACTCATATGAAACAATGAAAATATATTACTACCGATTCTAAATAAGTCACATTTGATAACAGTATCTCATTAGGGCCAGAACTCCAACCAACCGTTAGCCATTAAGTTGTAGACCCTGAACCAATGAATTGGGCCCTCTGAGTGGTCAATGTAGCCGCACTGGGTGACATCTCCAAAGTTGCACTCGAGAGTTGAACTTTGAACTTTTAAGGGGTTAAAGTTAACATAAATAAGGATTAGTAATTATTTAAATCAATTAACCAAACAAAATGTTATCAATCAGTGAGCAAGTTGATGGCTCTGGTTGCATCCTGTTCTCAAATCTAACCTAACCTAACCTAGCCTGACCTGACCTAACCTAACCTAACTTGATCTGACCTGACCTGACCTAACCTCAGCAACCTTGGGAGAAGGTTCAAGCTTGATTGTAAACGTTCAAGCGCCTCTGACATAAAGGCGCTACATAAATACATAAACAGAGATATATTTCTATCAACTTACGCTCGGGCAGATTCCGGCAAGGTCCTTCCATATTCTTGATGTCGCCGATGAGGGCAGGGTCTCTGATGGTGGAATCCCCGACTTGAAATTCATACCTGACCAGGAATTCCTTGTCGACAAGGGTGAGGTCCAGCCATTGTTTGTGCCAGGACCAACCGAGGGAAGTGGTTGAACTGAGGATGACTTTCTGAATGGATTTGTTTGGGTGATTCATTATTCGCTATTCACGAGATTCGCGAGGATATTTAAGATGTTTAAATGATAGCTGTAGTAGGAAAACATGTTTTAATTACTGATTGTGATGGTTTTAGTTGCTCTCGACAAAGTGATGACCACAAGAATGTGGTTGATTAATGACTATTTTTATTTAATAATATCAATTATTTTGGTCAATTAAGCACACGATGAAACGAATAAAAATCCCAATTGCATGATCCATCGGTACAGTGTTCAAAACCTGCCCAGGACCAAACTAAGCTTTTAAAATGTCTCACCTCTTGGTATTTGGAGACATTATCCAGGTAGGCCAACTTGATCTTGAAAGGTGTGATGGCAATCATGGTGACCACGAGACACCTGTCGGACGATATTGTCATTGGGGGGGAGATAAGGGCAGCCTTGTGGACAAAGCGGTTGAGGGCACTTGTACTTGAGTACTTGAAGGCAATGGCGTATTCGGTTGCTGTTGGGTTGTTAGTTTGTTTGAGATGTCTCGATGAATTATTATTGTTGGAACTATTTCGTTTGTATTTCATTTTGTATGTTCATAATTCTCGAAACTGGAAATTGATCATTTTCGCTGCGTTATAAATTATAAACGCTAAAATCATTTTATTAATGGAATATATGGAAATATACGCCAAGCACTGATGATAATAACCTGGATTAAATAATAATAATAATAATAATTATTGATAATTTTTATCTCATAATTATTATTTATTCACTGATATTAAAAATACCTTTATCGGCGTAGGTGAAGTATTGGATCTTGAACCGTCCAGAGTTTTGGGAGCCATCACTTTTGAAGGAGAGGCTGAGTCTGTTGCCCTTTGACATGAACTTTGGGGGCAAGAGGTCACCGCAGTACACTTTCGTTATGTTGAGGTACGGGTCTGCTATCTGTTAGAATTTGTTAGGATTTTATTCAATTAGTTGAGTTTTTAATAAGTAATAATTGTATATTTTAGTTGCCTGGTAATGGTAAAGTTATTATTTATTGTTGTGTTTACGTTCAACAGGAGAAGGAATCCTTAGGAATCCTTATCTAGAATATCTTCGGCTGATTAAGATTACAAATATGAAACTGATAATCATCACTCGTTGTGATAAACTTGTGCTGTCATGTTTAGCCTTGAGTAATATTGATATAAAATAACGACTTTTACAATCCAAGTCACAAGTTGTAAAATATTTCTTAATTAATTCTTGAAAAAACAGACAAATTGCATTCATACCTCCAGCCTGTCAAAGAGACAGTCGCTCTGAGACTCAATGGAAAAGTCGTGGAATACAATGGTGATGGTTGTACCCTCTGGTTCGTCGATGTAGAAGTTGCAGTCCATATTTGCAGGGTAGTCCTTGGGGTAATCGGGGCTGTAAATGAATCCCTGAACCCCCTTGAACGTGTTGCCGCAGGCTGAAAATAAATTTCTGGCACTAGTTCCACACTCGAATTTGTATTACGAGTCCGTCAAGACCACCAACTCACGCGTGGGTGGATCGTCGGTGTTGAGGGCGTTCTTGGCGTAAATGAGGTTCCAGTTGAGGTAGCGAGTGGTGGAGAGGAATTTGTAGCCGCAGAGTGAGGTGAAGGAGCAGTTGAACGAGGTAGGACCCTCCAGGGACTCCATGGAACTGATCTCTGTTTGGAGAGTTGTAGTTTTTAATGAAGAGGTTATTAATTATTATATAATATTAATTGTTATTATATTAATGAGGTTATTAATTATTAAAGATGTTATTAATTATTAACGAGGTTATTAGTTATTAATTAGAGATTTAAAATGAAAAGTTAAGTCGACAAGAAATTGTCAAATCCTTCAACCAACCTGTCGCGTCGGATATCTTCGTATTGTTATCGAACACGCACAAACCGCCGAGTTCAACGTAGGGCAGGCCCATTACCTGCTCGTAGGGCATGCCTTGCACCCCCTGGAACATCAAATGGTATTGCCCAGGAGGGGCGCAAACGGACCCCTGACGAAAGTCCTTGGATTGGGAGGGTGTCAGCCTGGTTAACAGTTTCACTGGTGATCTGAGGGCAGAGAGTTGGTAGAGAGCCAAACTGGATGTTTCCGACTCTGTAAGGCCTGACCCGATGATGATGAAGGCAAAATTGATGGTCGTCCACGAGGTGAAGTTCCACAGGGGTGAAATTATTTGGGCCGTGTCACCGTTCTGACCCATTTTTGAGTCAAGGAACATGAGGTGAGCTGGAATGGAATGCGTCTTCTTGTCATTTGAACGTGTGGTTGGGTTTTTAATGTTAATTAAACGTTTTTAATTCGTTTATTCATTAATTATTTTTTATTGTTAAATCAAGTAAAATTTGTCGCATAAAAATGAAACTTAGAAAGTCATCAATATTTTGCTGATTAAATTTTTATGATTAAACCTACAACAACAGCAACAACAATAATAATAAAGTTCGTAAAAGAGCTGATCACAATGGTAACTCCAAAAAATAAAAGCAGATGAATATCGTCATCGTGACTTACAGAGGGCGATGACGTTCCTAAAGATGGTGACATCAGTGTAGGAAGTTAGTTCGGTGGAGGGGACCCTGGTCCAGGTCAACTCCCCGACACTCTCCATGGTGTACCCACAAGCATATTCGTCGTTGAACACACATTCAACGTTCTGCTTGTTTCCTGTGAAATACAATAACGACAATAAATAAATAAAACACTGAATATAACATAAAATCACACTTACAAAACCAAATACGGAATAATTTCATGAAAATTTCGAAACACTGGATAATGTCAGATTAATGTCGTAAATTACTCTTACAAAACCAANAATAATAATAATAATAATAACAAGTTATACATCAGCAAATAATATTAATGTGCTTATTGGACTCGCAATTATTACTTAATTGAATCATCTATTATTACTTATTTCACGAGGATAAAAAAAAACACAAAAAAAAAATCAAAAAAACTGACTGCAAATTTCTGCCTCGTCTGATCCGTCGAGGCAGTCCTTGATGCCGTTGCAGAGGAGACTTGGAGGGAGGCAGAGTCCCTTGTCGCACTTGAAGTAGGTGTCGTTGAAGCATTCTGTGTTGTTGTTGTTGTTGTTGTTGTTAAGTATCATTATTGTTGTTGTTGTTAAATATCATCGTCGTTGTTGTCATGTCAGTTCAATAATGTTTAGATGTGATTAGAACCTTAATAATAATAATAATAATAATAATAATAATAATAATAATAACAACAACTCTATTACTGTACATTAGCTAATGTATTCACGTATTGCTAATGTTTACAAACAGTTACCGCAGTAAGGGATGTTGCAGGCTGACACATAGTAATTGTTGTCCGAGTTGACCATGCACGATGGCTCAGACCAATTCTCCTGAGGTATGTTCCGGCAGTAATTCTTGGCGTCCTTTGGATTGCTGGACATAAACAATAATTGTAAATAATGATGTATAAAATGTACATTAATGTACTTAAAATTTACATAATTATACATAATTAACGTTTAATCAAGAAAGTGTATTGCTCGATTGTTAATAAAATCGACTAATAAAATCTCTAATCACTCGTCAGGTAGTCTGTAGATCACCGGGCTCTTAAGTTGGTCCCAGGGGATGCACCTTTCACCCTTGGCAGAAACATCGACCGTGCCCATGTACGAGGTACCCCGTCTGGTCGTCTTGCAGTTCCGGGATTTCTCTTTCAAGAGTGAATAATTAATGTAGATGGTAATGTTGATATTATTATTATTATTGTTGTTATTATTGTTATCGTCAATTTTATATTTCAAAATATTAAAGAAAAGTATGTCAAAGTAGTCGCATAATAAGGGTATAAGGAATATCTCTTCATTTTCATGTTTTTGAGAATATAATTCAAATATAATTCAAAATTATATAAAACAGATGTTAGTGCAAAAAGAATCTCAATAAACTCCAAAACACCAACCGAAATTCTGGCAGTTTTCAATGGTCAGGTCATCGATGGATATCCCACTACTCTGGTTCAAAGATCTCGTCCCCTCGATTATAATCTGATGCAGACCATCGGGCAGTCTCGTGAACAGACGATTCCAGTCCTTGATGTACCTGTTGGTGCTCGTCAGGGTCTTTCTCTCCAACTCTTCCGTCAACACGGTCACCCTGATGCTGGGCAGATCACCGGAATCAGGGTCTTCGAGTTTGAGCCAATAGAAGAACTCCATGCACGAGTCCGTTGTGTTCAGAAAGGGGAGGGTCATCTCGGCCGTGTACCCCGACTTGAGTTCGGTGGTCATGAGGCTCATGACGTGCCCTGAGCCCAGGTTGAGGGTGTTGTCCTTGAGGACGTCGTCCAGGCGTGCTTCGAGAAGAACAAAAGCATCGTTTTCGTTCTTTTTGGGGTTCAAAGGGCAAAGGGCGTCCTCAAAGGTGCAAATGATTTCCGTCTGGGCTGGAATGGGGGGGGGGGGGTGAGGAAAGTTGGTTTGATAGGGTGATCGAATAATAATTATTAATAAGTCAGTTAGTTAGTTAGTTATTTGACGTGTAATCATAATGATGGCTTATGGAATCCCATAGGTAATTGTAATATAGTTAATTGATAAAAAATAAAATAATAATATTAATAATAATAATGATAATAACAATAATAATAATAAAAATAACAATAATAACAATAATAACAACAATAATAACAATAATAACAACAGCAAAGCTGAAGTTCCGACAATTAATGAAAACTCAGTTCGCATCACTAACGAGTTTTTCTGATCCTTCGGTAGAACTCGAGCCCCTCGAGGGTCACAGGGAGGGTCACTGGGGTCGAACCATTCACCCGTATATGAGGTCAAGTTGCAGCTCTTTGTGCGTCGATCGTAGATGAAGCCGCTGCACTTGGCGTCGTAGGCGTTGGCGCACATGAACATGCATACCTGGTGATGATGATGATGGTGATGATGATGATGATGGCGATGATGATGATGATGATGATGGTGATGATGATGATGATGATGGTGGTGATGATGATGATGATGATGATGATGATGATGACGACGACGATGATGGCGATAACGGAACAACGAAGTTTTGTCATCCAAGATACCTAGGACGAATACCTATGATACCTGTGATAACTGTGATACCTACGAAGCTATGACATCACTAACGATGTGATGGTAACGATTTTGAAGACGACCTTTGACCGTGAAAAGCAGTGATGATGATGATGATGATGAGGAGGAGGAGGATTTTACTCACCTTCCTTGTGACGTCACTGACTTTGAGATGGAAACTGGTCGCTCCGTATTTGACGTCACAAATTCCAGGATAGAACAAGAAGTCGTCACAAACTGCAGAAGGATGCAATGTCATCGTCAGCGTCATCTCGTCATTGTCGTCATCGTAGCATTCAGTCGTGACATTCGCAACAACAACATTCAACCGAGAATGTCACCGGATCGAAGGATCCAAGAGCGTCCTAACTATAAAATCGGTCTTTCGTTGCAATCAGTGTCATCGTCGCTCAGGTGATAGGTTGTCTAACTATTTAGCAATTAACTGATTTATTGAACAGGTTGCCCTTAAACAGGTCACACACAAAATAAAAAAAATAAAAAAAATTCTCGAAATAGGTAATGAACTAATTACACTTGACACTGACTTGCATTACAATGACATCATATAATGACACTGACTTGCATTACAATGACATCATGTAATGACACTGACTTGCATTACAATGACATCATATAATGACACTGACTTGCATTACAATGACATCATGTAATGTCACTGACATCATAAAATGACATCATGTAATGTCACTGACATCATATAATGTCACTGACATCATATAATGACATCATGTCATGACATCATGTAATGTCACTGACATTTTTCCGTGACAACTTCCGAGTGTAATCTTCCAAGAAGCACAACAAGATGCAATTTTGAAAATCGCAGACATTAAAGTCACAAGTAACCACTACCAATCACACGTAGTGGACATCATACATTTTATATTTATCCATAATTATTATTATTATGGTAGTCATTATTGTGAATAATATTATTATTATTAATATTATCATCATTAACATTGTACTTATTATTACTACTGTAACTGTAATTATTATTATTGTTGTTATTAATATTATTATTATTATTGTTATTAATATTATTATTATTATTGTTATTAATATTATTATTATTATTGTTGTTATTAATATTATTATTATTATTGTTATTAATATTATTATTATTATTGTTGTTATTGTTGTTATTATTGTTGTTGTTATTATTATTATCATTATTATTATTTTAAATCTAAAAATAGAAAGTGAAATCAACGAAGTCTGGAAATTCCACTTACAGGTGCACGACGGATCGAGGTCACTGACCATTATGTCGTACAAACCGTTCTCGTGCATGGCTGTCATTCTGAACGGAAAATGAATGCATTCTTTAATTAAATGATTTAAATTCTAATTTATTTAGCGCGATTAATATTCAATATTAATGTTCAATATTGCGAGTAATTCGTGGAGGTTTTATTTACAAGTTAATTCCGTAAAATGCCAATAAATAATCGTTGAAAACAAATTATCGACTGATGTCATGACGTCAGACTGCCGAAGTGCTTCTCGGAAGTCCTCCAAGTCCTCACCGTCATCATCGTCATCATCATCATCATCATCATCATCATCATCATCATCATCATCATCATCATCATCATCATCATCGTCGTCATTATTAACATCATCATCATCATCGTCGTCGTCATCGTCGTCGTCTTCATCGTCAGCGTCATCATCATCATCATCATTATCATCATCGTCGTCGTCATCGTCAGCGTTATTGAAGGCTTTATTGCTTGCATCAATCATGCGATACCGAGAATTGATAACAAGAGGCCACGATGTTCACGGGTCAATGCATCGTCTCAAGTGACAAAAACAACCCTCATTTGGAGGGTTTTATCGACACTTCTCAACTCCATGCATTCTTCTATTGATTCATTCATCCATCGACCAATCCATCCATCCAACCATCCATCAATCCATCCATCCACCCACCCATCCACCCACCCATCCACCCACCCATCCATCCATCCGTCCACCTACCCAACACCCATCCATCCGTCCGTCCATACACTCATCCATCAACCACCCATCCACCAATCCACCCACCCATCCACCCACCCATCCATCCACCCGTGCACCTCCTCACCTGTAGGGGTTGTGGTTGCAGATGGTGGCGGCTGAGAAGGGAGGCTTCTCCCCATAGGAGACAGTGACACTGACTGCAACTGGATAGGTGAGCAGGTTCTGGAGCTTCGTGGTCATGATGTACAGGAAGAGGGTGATGTTGGAAAGCATGACCGCCGTCCAAATGATTCTTTTTTTGTGCAACGAAAGTTTTTTTTTAATTTAAATTGAAATTGAATTGAGTTTAACAATAAATTATAAATAATTATCGATAATTATGGATAATTAGTCAATAATTAATTAAATAATTAATTATTAATATTAACAATAATTATGAATAATTAATTATATAATTATTGATAATTATGATATTATTCATTGTGTCTTCGTTGCACGTATTCATTGTGAATATTTAACGACGCATAAAAATATATATTCGTATCTGTAAGAGTATTTATGCTAATATTATTAGGATAATATTTTGGCATTTATTTTTTATTTTTTTATTTTTTTACAATTATAATTAATACGATTTTTACACTTATATTTATAATTAAAATTATTATTATTACTAATATTACATTATATTTATATTATTATTATCATTATTAATATTATTATTATTATTAAATTGCCGTCACAACACTAATAATACAAGATGCCACAGCAGTTAGCACCTACAATGCGAGGGTCACGCAACAGTGACCTCCCCTCAAGCAGTACAACAAGAGCAGCAACCCTTGACGAGCGACTTGCACAGTGAGTCGACAAAACATTCTAAGTAGTTGCTGCTTCAACTGGTTCGAACTGCCCTCGTGTCGTTTGACGCTCACAAATCTTTCTCAAAGAGGATAGTTCGTTAGGGTCCTTACTTCGTCAATCTTCTTCAGCTTGGCCGAGCGAGTGGTTAACAATGGTCGTCGTTGTAGTTAACGAACGCTGTGACATCCAGTAACTTATTATTGAAGTATCACTTTATGACTGCGCGCAGGTTTTAATTCTGCCTTTGTACGTTTTATGGATAGATAGTTTTACTTTTAAGACGATTATGTATGATTATTCGCGTTCACTCAAGCGTAGTTCCCCCTCTCCAATCATGCATCCATCGACCCCATACCCAATCATTCGACCTACCCCCTCCTTTCAGTTTTTGAAAATAGAACCCTCAGAGGGTTGGTGCAGGGGCAAGACCTCGGGTGACACCCCTTTGAAAAGTCATCGAAGAAGAATTGGGCAACTCACTTTCTAGCCAAATAGCGACTTCTCAACTCCAGGTATTTGAGTCCGTGCCAAGTCGTTCTGTTGACGAATTCGACCCACAACATCCTCCAGGTGGGGAGGATCTCACTGCCAGGCTCAGTGCTGGCAGGTTCTCCATAGTGGCAGAAGCTGCAGAAACACGATCCGATCGCCTGGAATACTGTGGAAAAGGAGAAATATAAAAATTCAGAAGTGGTCATTGTTTGTTTGTTTGTTTGTTTGGTTGTTTGTATGTGTTTGTCCTCCTTGACTGCTCCGATGTTTGTTTTAGTTTCTCTTTTAGCTTGAAGGATTTGATGGTCGGAATTATTGTTACAAAACAAATCCTGATTGTTGTTGCATTTGAAATCATGTAACTAAATTATGCAGCATAAAATGTAACACGTAACATAATATCTTACGTAATATTTGTAATAAATTAATTATTCACTACTTAGTCAGTAATATTTGTTGACTTGTGTGGTGTTGTGAGCGTCATTTAATGTCGATTGTAATGTTTTCAAGGAATACAAACATTAAATCAAAAATACAAACATTAAATCAAAAATACAAACATTAAATCAAAAATACAAACATTAAATCAAAAATACAAACATTATATCAAAAATACAAACATTAAATCAAAAATACAAACATTATATCAAAAATACAAACATTAAATCAAAAATACAAACAGTAAATAAAAAATACAAACAATAAATCAAAAATACAAACAGTAAACCAGTGCGAGAGGCTCACGAAACACTGAGTTGTATTTTTGAGCATTTATTTGATTTTATGGATTCTCAAGACTTGAAAGTGAAGCGTGGGAAATCCATTGACGACGTGTTCAATGTGACGTAATAATGACGTAATAATAACGTAATAATGACGTGTCTCACATTCAGAAACAACATGTCCATCATTATCAGGTCAGCAGAAAGTATGAATATTCAACATTCAACATTCAACATTCAACATTCAAC
>MPNW01001330.1:34301-47629 GCA_011800805.1 Hirudo medicinalis
ATATAATATAATATAATATAATATAATATAATATAATATAATATAATATAATGTAATGTAATGTAATGTAATGTAATGTAATGTAATGTAATGTAATGTTGTTATTATTGTTGTAATATAATATAATATAATATAATATAATATAATATAATATAATATAATATAATATAATATTAGGCGGTTATAACAATAATATTATTACTAATAACATGTTATTTTCATAAAACAAATAACAATGACAAATACTGCACCTTAATGAACGCATAAATGTGTAAATGTGAATTCGAAAGTGTCTTCAATCAACCGTGAAAGAGGTTATTATTATTAATTACCTAATCAAATCAAATATCCAATGAATAAGGCAGTGAATAAGCAATCAATTCCTATCAACTGGTAATCAATCAGCTTGTGACGATGACGTCTGCTCAAATAATGGAAAAGGCGCTAAAAGGCGCTAAAGGCAGGTGCTAAAATGGATCGTCCTTCTTCCATCCTTGTGTCCGTGCAAATGTCCGTGACTCAACGTTGGGACGCAGTGCAGTGGGCATGGATTGACCGATCATTAAAATAAATTGACTATTATTAAAATAAATTGTTCTTGAATTCGTGAAAATTATATTTTCCACAAATACGTAAATGCGTGCATATCTTCCAATCGATCAGCTTAAAATAAAAGCTCAAGTTGATTGATTGTGCGTGAATAATACAATTTAAATTAGTTAATTTTGGAAATTTAGATTTCTTCATTTGAAGATAGAAATTCTTTTTAATTCCATGACAAATGAAGAAAAAAATGAGCAAGAAACAAGCAAGCAGACAAGCGGACAAACAAACAAACAAACAAACAAACAAACAGATCAACAAGTTGCGATCTGTAGATTTCATCACGAACTTCTCAGGACCAAAGCGGACAAAAAGTTTCAGTCGATCGAAAACTGCTAATCAAAGTTCCCTGCGCACCCAAAGTTCGTCTCAGCAGTGTTTACGATTGGCAAATAAAAAATGTTTTACAACAAATTATTAAATGCTACGAATTAATGAATTATTAGTTATTCAAATCTACTGACTTCAAAGTCAACTGTTTTGGCAAGACACGTCATCTCGGATGCTCTAACCGAACATTGTGATTTGCATGGTAACAACATACATGGTAATGCATGGTAATAACATACATGGTAACGCATGGCAATGTAATGTAATGTAATTTATGTAAATGCATTCTCTAAACCAACTTCGATGAGCTCAGTTCGATTACATGGAGATTCTCACCTCGTACTTATCCATATAGACTCTGCTAGCTCAATCCAATGGTCGAGGTTGTCCTCATTCAACAGACGATTTGTGGATTTGTGGATGTCGGCAGTTTCTTCAGTCAACCGAGCTCAATCCAAGCAGGTAATCCAAAATTTGTGGTCACAAAATCTCTCGCTCACAGCCTGAAAACCTTCAACAGAACAGAGCAGAAACACTGCAAACGTCCGACAGGAAAGCAGCAACACTCCTCAAAAGAAGTACGAACAACAGAAATTCTTCTGAGACGTGGTCGAGTTAATTGCTCGCGAGATATTTGATCTCAACGTCGATATATCTACATCGATAACTAATTAATATTCAAATCTATTGAATACATTTCGCGAATATTTTATGCTAATATTCGGAATTAATTTCGAGCCACGCTTACGCTTAGAACTGTTAGTTAACGGATGGACTTGACGATAGACGATTCTCTGATTCTCATCTGACTTTGATCGGGTCTCATCATCTCTTGAGATTGACAACACTGCCGTGACAAGAGCTCGACAATGGCAGCAATTTTGACAACAACAGCAATAATAACAACAATAACAACAACAACAATAACAACAATCACATCAATAACAACATTCCCAAACAACAACAACAACAATTACATTAATTTAAATAATAAACAAGAATTTTAATAGCCGACTACAGCGTCGACTACATCGCCACAGGTTGACATCTTTACCTTGATTAAGTTCCACGACAAATGACAAGGTGATCGCACCTTTGCTGGTTTACAATCATTTTCACGTTGGGTTGTTTGACTTGAATTTCGTCCAATTAAGGCTTAATTTATTGAGAAAATCAGAAAAACAATATTTTAAGAAGGTAAAAATATGTGTTTAACACTGCGCATGCGAACTGATAGGACGTTTGCAGGGCTTGCAACAACATTACTGAGTTGGTTCGACGACGACAACAACCACAACCACAACAACCACAACCACAACCTTGTGCAACAACAGCAACGACGACTTACTCCATTCATACAAAGACAATGTACTTTTGTTTAAAATCTTTTAATAAGCATTAAATTTATCAGAAAATTCGGAATGTCCAAATTCAAAATAGGAGTTAATTTAAGATGGCGCCTTCCTTACCACAACTCTTCGACCTCCTTACCATCTCCAAAATGCCAGCCAAAATATCGACCACGACTGCCAATTCAAGCTTCCAAAGATCTCTTCAAGACCTGAGGCTGTCGAAAGCGACGGGGGACTTCAGATTCTTCGTTGTCTGTGATCAAGTACTGGACGATTTTGGGTAGTCCTGTTGTTCACAGCATGTTCGACTGAGATAAATCTCAGATTTTAGATCCGCATAAAAATTATTACTATTGTTATCATATTTATAATTATTGTTATTATAATTATAATTATCATTGTTATTATATGTATTGTTGCTATTAAAATATTTCCTAGCATTGTTTGTTACACATTGAATTATTTACCTTGATTTGCTTATCAACGTGGTAATTCATTGGTTGTCATGCATTCTAGATTTGTGAGGTCCAAAAACATCATAAAACCAACAATGTCAACTTCTCTGAATTATTAATAATCGCATATTAATGAATATTCAACATTTGCTGATCAAATTACTTTCCACTTTTGAAAAAGATATTCGGCTTTCAGATGTGACGACCTGCTATTAGCTCATTATAATAATAATTAGAATAATTTGTTATTACGATTACTCGATTAATTATTCATGACGTCACCTGCGAACCTCATTACATATTCATAAGAGAAAATTATGGCAATACTAGGCAGGCAGCGGAGATAGTCGAAGCACCAAAAAAAAAGATGAAAGTTTGAAAGAAATGTTCTGCCAATTTTATGGATTTTAATTTCGATTCCAACAAAATCGAGGTTTAAAGAATAAAAATCTAAAGATCAGAGATCAGAGAGTAACTTCATATTTTATCTGTCCTTATTTGAGGCGTACATCCCAATAAATGCGATCATTTCTCAGTGATCGCCAGCTCCACTAGTCGCAATGTTGCCGACCTTTTCAGAGAATAGATCTATTCAAGTCACACGTCATGATTAATATTATTTATTATCTCATAAATAAGTACTAAATAGAGAGAGAGATGTTGATGGAAGATGGCGAGAGTAAGAAAGAGGATGTGAGAAGATGTGGGGAGGAGCGGAAGAACCAGAAGAGGCCAGTCTCAACTGAGGTGAACGATGATCCGGCTGGATTGAACCGGTTCAGTCCTATGATCTTGATTGACAGGATTGCATGCTTATAATAATACAATAGCAGTTGTTGCAGTAATAATAATGATGATAATAACAATAACAACAATAATAATAATAATAATAATAATAACAATAATAATAATAATAATAATAATAATAATAATAATAATAANCAATTATTATTATACTATTATAATAATATTAAAAAAATTATATAAATTAAATTGCATTTAAAATAAGGCTACTAATCAGTTAATTATTAATCGGTTTATTACTAATTAGTTAATTACTAGTCAGTTAATTAACCACCAGTTAATTAATAATAATTTAGTTAATAATCAGCCAATTATTATTGTAAGCAGCTAATTAATATTAAAATGAGTTTAAAAAAACCATGGATGGTCGGACGAATGGCTTTTCATTTCAAACAAAAAACATGGTCTCATCGACCAGTGCTTTGTTTCTACAACACTTTCATTGTTGTCTTTTTGCAGTTAATTAATTAAGTTAATTAAGTTAATTACGTTTGTTAAGTTAGTTGAGTTCATTAGTTGATCTCAGGTGAACTGATGAATCAGCCTTAAAAGTGATTAAGCCAAAAACACATTTCCTCGGTTTTTTGTTATTCGTGCTGATCGTTATTAATGAATAATAATTATTATTTTATTGGAGAGAAATTAAGATATTGTGGGTTAGATGAAAGATTTCAGTACTCTAAACCTATATCACCATCATCATCATCATCATCGTCGTCGTCGTCGTCGTCGTCGTCATCATCATCACCACTAATGCCTTAATGCCGCTTTTAGCAAACCAAGTTATCTGCCCAAACAATCAAATGAAAGCCACTAAGTCACGAATAATTGAATTAACTGACCACACAAATATTCGATTCCATGGTCCGATAAAATACTTTGCACTGCGTGGGTTGTAGAGGAGTACAACAACAATAATACAACAATAATAATACATCAATACAACAACAATAATACCAAAACACAATAACAATAATACAACAATAATAATACAACAATACAACAATAATAATACAACAATACAACAACAATAATACAACAATAATAGTGATGATGATGATGATGATTATTGTTATAATGATGATTATATTATTATTAGAGTACGTTGGTGTCATGGTTACTCACAAAATAATCATTATTCTTACTATTACGCAATTACTCATTCATGTTTTTAATAACTTTAACAATAATAATAATAACAATAATTTGAAATAAAAACTCAAATATCTCCAATTGTTTCAATATTTTATTCGATTACTTGGGCAAGAATGTGTCCGACCATATGAAATTAATAATAATAATAATAATAATAATAATAATAAAAATATTAATATTTTTATTAATAATATTAATCTACATAATTAAATGCGGCTAGCATCATCATCATAACAGCCGTTATTGCTATCATCAATTCCATAGCCAGCAACATCATCATCATCATCATCATCATCATCATCATCATCATCATCATCATCATCATCATCATCATCACCATCATCATCATCATTACCACCATCATCATCATCGTCATCGTCATGAAACCGCATAATAAATTTGAATGAGGTAAGTTGTCAGAGGAAAGGCAAACAGAAAGTAAAAACACGACGTAAATTCACGAATGAAACTAAAAATAACTCCACCCCTGGGTCAGCCAATCATCGCACGTCCATCGCCAGAGCTATTAATAGCAACGACAGGACGCTCGTCAAGAGTCGCCAGCATTCGATTATAAATAAAGATGATGACGACGACGACGACGACGACGACGATGATGATGAAAATTGCGATGACGACGACGATGACGATGAACTCGAATTGCCCTTTGACCTGGACCTGTCACCTCTGACTTCTGGATCACCTTTAAAAGATAATTTCACATTTTTGTATAATTTGTGTTGATGTCACTTCAAATATTCAATACTTTTGAATAGTTTTTTTTTTATTTCGCAAATTGTTGAAAAATAAAATAATCACTGAGTTTGATCAGTTTAATTTCAAAACTACAACTTGTTCGGCCAATTAGAAACGAGGTCAGCAACCTTGACATTTCGTGTCTTGACCTGTCCAATAGGTGTCGAATCCGGTTGGCTCCTCCCATTCTATTTTTATCTCGCAGAATCTCAAGTCACTTCCGGTCGTCTGAAAGCCAGGTGGACATTTAAAGCGGCAACTTTCTCCGTAGACTGCCGTGACGTCACATCCGCTCATCGTCACGTGGTCATTCAACCGTAGCGGTTGGCATGGTAGAGCTACAAGTCATTTTTTTTGCAATGGCAAACGAATTTGATTTATATGCAAATGTACAATTACAATGATATAATGTTAATAATATTAATGTTAAACCTTTTAATAACAATGTAACGTGATATTAGTTGTTAATGTTAAACATTTCCAGGTAAGTTGAAGAGAGTGTTATGATCAAGGTATGTTTCAGAGGAATTGTAACAACTCACTGGTCACGTTGAACGTCTGCTTGCCAGAATATCTTTCTTTTTCTTCATCATCATCATCTATAACTTTCTGATGACCGCGATGATGATAATGATGATGATGATGATGATGATGATGCAGGCAAGTATATAAGCCAGCATCTTCTTTGCCTGAAATGCATTATTGCGTGAAATAGTCAAAATGAAAATTATGATATGATCAGAACATTTGTTATTTATACTGCAGCCAAAGTACTCCGGTCACACATGAAAAATAAGTCACAATATCGGTGCTTGGAGAAGTGACGGGCAAAAGCCAACTCACAGGCAACGACTGACTTTTGTCAGTTCCACAGAGATTTCCAGGGTCATTAGGTGGGGCTAGGGTTAGGGGCAGAGTAGGATTAGGATCAAGGATGGAGTTAGATACCAGAAGTCGTTGCCTGTGAGCTGGCTTTTGCCAGTCAGTTGGACAACAATTAGTCACGAAACAATGAGTTCCTCTCAACCATAACGGGTTTCGAACTCGCGGTGAAACGAATGAATGCCAGCTTCATCAACAGACTCGATCATGCACAACTTAATCAACACAGACTCATCCCATGAAAGATAACTCACCGAATTTGACGATGGTCAGCGATGGTGAGCTCTTGACGAGATATTTCTTTGGCTCATCCTTTTTTATCGCCACGTTGTCTCTGAACCACGTCACTGATGACGACGATGACGATGATGATGATGATGATGATGGCTGAGGTGATAATGATGATGAGGAAGAGGAGGAAGAAAAAGATTCAGGCGGGGGCACGGGGTTACAATGAAGGGTAACGTTTGCCCCGACCCTAGCGACTGATTGGATAACTTTCTCGGGTAATTTCTTAACTCTCCTGCCATCTTTCGAATGCTTTGTAAAATTGCTCTTCTCGACGCCTAAATAATATTTAATGGCCTAAATAAATATAATTAATTGTCAAATATCGACGACATCTTTAATAAAATGGCTTGTAAAAAATGTGCATAAAAATATAAAAAAATTGATAGAAATAAAAAAAATAAATGCTTAAAATCCCAAAAATACATTTTATGTGAGTCAATATTTGACTTGTTTACAATGCTGACTTAATATTAACTATTAATATTAACTTGAAAACGTGTTCAAGTCATTTAAATTGACGATGAAATTCCACAAATTACAATCCAACGAAAACTCACAGCGCACCAGTTCCCCTCCTCTCCAGAAGGTGATCCATAGGTCGTCATCATCACCATCATCGTTGGAGTAAACCTCATCACTACTTCTAGATTTTCCATTTCCACCATGGTGATCACCTGCATCCTCGTCATCGTTCTCAAACTCGTCGCCGTGACTACTGACGTCACAAGTGATTCTATTCCTGTTGACGTCATGAAATTGATACCCCATGTCACACTGGGCTGTACAATGATGGCCGTAGAAAACCCTGCTTTGGGGGCTGCAATCCACCCATACACCGTGCCTCAGAGGAGGGAGAGGTGGGCAGACTAGAGCTGAAATGTTTTTTTTGTTTTTTTTTATAACATTTTTATTCGCAGTTAATTATAAATTAATGCCTTATTTTAGAAATTGAGAATAGATTTGAGAGAATTTAGAGAATTTAGCTTAGCGATTCATACATTTGGAATTGATCAAGCTGTTGTATTCTGCATCAATTGATGGATGGATGAGTGAACATCAATGATTTTTTTTTTAAATCACTTTCCACCAAGGATCATTAAATCAGCAAACCAGTTTCTTTCCATTTTGTTCCAGCTGATAAATCCAGCCGTCATGTCGTTGCCTCATCCAGTAAGACCATTAACGGAGCGTAGCGCAGAGCAATAAAGATAAGTCGAGTAGTTTTACAGCCCCCCTCCTGTGTCTTGTAATCTTTACAACTTGTTACAATACTTTACAAATCCTGTTGTGATCCTTTGCAGTACTTATTCAATTCATGCATCTTTGCGATTTCATGCCTCAGTTGTGGTCGTTCGTATTCCTTGCTTTGAAGACGAACCGACGATTTAAATATCGTTCTTCAAATCTACACTCGCTGTGGGATCTTGAATCAAAGTTCCTCTCTAAGAAACACTCTTCAGATGTGAGCGCTCGTGTTTGTAAACTCTTCCTTTGTTGAATCAGTATCCATTTCCATGCGTTCCCTGCACTCATCCATTCCTTCTTCCCTTCTTCGAGCAAATTCAAGTAGCAACCCCACCTCAGCATCCCGAGCCAAAATCTTCTCTCATCCGTTTACAATCAGTCCATCCACTCATTGGCGCACTCAGCTACTCCTTAATCAACTTACTCATCCACCCACCAATGCGCACACCACTTTTCCTTATCGCCCACCTACCCATTCACTCACTCACTCACTCACTCACTCACTCACTCATTCATTCGCCTACCCTCGCACTTACTGACTCAGCACCAAACCATGTCATTCAAATCAATCATCAGTGATTGAGGCATAAACATCACATTGTGAACAATTTTATAACCAACCGAGAACAAAAAAATATATAAAAAGGATATTTATAAATGGCAACCTGTAGTTGTTATGGGTGATGACGATGATAGCGATGACGACATTGGTGCTGAAGAAGAAGATGACGATGGTGATGATGATGATGAGAAGGAGGAGGATAGGAAGGATAAATGGATGAATTTGGAATGAGTGGATGGGTGGAAGGGTGTATCAGGCTGGCCGAATGGGTTGCGTTCCTGCTTACGGCGGTAATGGCAACAGTCGTAACGTGTCGTGTTCGAAACCCAGCCTGCATATGGCGCTATATAAATGAACTACATTTACATATACATCATGAAATCACGATTAATGATAATTAATTACATGATAATGATGATGACGATGACGACGACGATGATGACGATGAGTAATGGCATCCTAACATCGAGCTGGATGTCATAATAACCATTGGACAGATGATGCAACAATTGAAAAGCGGAAAAAGCAAGCTCACTGGTCACGTGGTATATGACGTCAACAAGCACCAGCAGATTGACCCCCTCATCGTGTAGCGTGCACTTGTAGACGCCGACGTCGTCTGCTCCTGTTTAATGAAGTGATCATGGCTTTGCTTTATTTCCTTTTTATTGTATTTAACCACGATAATTAATTGAATTGCTAATTACTTGATTATTAGTTACACGTAATCATTCTTGTTGGTTTCGTAATTGGATTTAGATGAATACATGAATAGATGAATATTATCAAGCCATCAATAATACAGTAGCGTCAAATTTAATCTTGATTAAATATGTTTAATAATAATAATAATAATAATAATAATAATATCAAATTAATTTTAAAATTAAGAGTTATTATTGCAATTACCATGTAATATAATTTATAATAAAGCACCATAATTACTCCACAAATCTTTGAATTATCACCGAACAATGAATCGAATAATCCCAAATAATCCCTCAATAAATCCTGTGTTGACATCTTTTTGTATCCAACAACAAAACATGGCCACCGACATAATAACTCCAACACCATTGTTGTCGATCCACTTTCTAATCGCAGTGACATATACAATGTAAGTACAAACATACAAACATAGAAACATACAAACGTATTATGCTTTTTTTGTTTGTATGCTGATACATGGCATTGAAGGTTGTTTACAAATCTTGTCTCAGAAATACATTTACTTTGGCATGCAGGTTGGCTCACTGTTATGATTGATCTCCTCCAAGCGACGGTATTGGCAGCAGTAGTAATGGGTCGCGTTCGAAACCCAGCCTGCACCCCCTGGGAGCGACCTCGGTTGGGGGGCGCCACATAAATGGTAGAGCGATTGAAGCGTAAATGTCATACTATAAATTAAGTTTAATATTGTGTTTTTCTTTTTGTTTATTACAATTAATAAATGCCTCGCGAATTAGTGAGTAATTAAGTTGAATGTTTTCGTAGGAAATCCAATCCTGTTGAGGATTAAGGACGATGATTAAGTACTCTGCCAAAGGAGACCACTTGCTGAGTTCGCTGATTGCTATGATTATTGTTATTATTATTATTATTATTATTATTATTATGATTATTGTTATTATTATTATTATTATTATTATTATTATTATTATTATTATTATTATTATTGCTATTGTTGTTGTTGTTGATTATTGTTGTTGTTATTATTATTATTATTATTATTATTATTATTATTATTATTATTATTATTATTATTAATATTATGATTATTATTACTATTTTTGTTGTTGTTGTTGTTGTTGTTGATTATTGTTGTTATTATTATTATTATTATTATTATTATTGTTATTTTTGTAATTATCTTTGTAATTGACAACAATGTCATGACATGCAGCAGTTGTCCGCTGAAAGTAACATCGTCACAATATTCACACATCTTAGAAATTGTTTTCATTTGCATAAAAATTTAAAAAAATCACACAAACCTACGTTTTCAATTTCCAGCGTGCTGCCGTGTTCGTGGTTGATCACGTGGTACTTGCTCGACCTTGAACCTCTGACGTCGGCAGCGTCGTCGTCGTCGTCATCGTTCTCGCCGTGATCTTCGGCGTCCTGGTCGCCATGGAATCTGACATCACCATGACCGTCGTCATTATCAGTGTTGACGATGCCATGATTTCCATGATGATAATCTGAGCTGGAGTTTTTAGGAGATGACGACGACGACGACGATGATGATGATGATGATGATGATGATGATGACGATGAAGATGATGATGATGATGTCGATCTTTTTGAATCTTTTCTTCTTCCATAATTTGTTGCATGACTGATTTCACTGGCGGACTTTTTGTTGTGGCTGATTTGATCGTCGTTGTGATCGTCGTTGGGGTTACTACTAATCACGTTGTTACCATTGTTATTGTCGTTACCATCATCATCATTATTATTATTATTACTATTGTTAATACTATTAATATTGTTGTTGTTGTTGCTGTTGTTGTTGCTTTTGAATCTCGGTGGCCTGGACGACGATAGGTTCTTTCTGATGGCGCGAAACTCGCGACTTTTGGCGTCCATTTTGTACCAGAGGGGGTGGAGGTCACTCATGAAGGACTTCCTCGGGAACTCGGCATGAAGGCGAAGTCTCCTCCCCATCTGTGCCACCAGAGTCGTTTCCAGGCGTTTCCTCGTTCTCTTTTCCAGCAACACCGATGACGATGATGATGATGACGATGATGATGATGACGATGACGATGACCTCGATGATGACATCAACATCCTGTAGTGTTCGTCTGATCCTGTAATGAATGATTGCTAACCATGTATTAATAATAATAACAATAATATAAATTTATTAATAAGTATATTATAAATAATAATATTAATAATATTATTACATTAATAATACAAACAACAATAATAATATTAATATCCATTACTAACAATGACAACTAACTTATAATTCGTTCTTCTCCAACTACAAGCAACTCTACGGTGTCGTTGTACGGAAGACCTATCACTGAGCAAGTGTAAAGTCCAGTATCTTCGAAGGTCGCGTGTTCGATTCTCAGCAAGGACATGTGGATGGAGGCATGTTCATCGTTGTTTTCCTCTGAGAAGTACCTCTGGTAGTTGTGGTCGTTGTGGTAGTTGCGGCTGTGGCGACGAAGTTGTTGAAGTCGATGCGGTCGGTTGTTGTTGTCGTCCTTATTCAAGACATCTTCATGAAGATGAAGATGACGGCTATGACGCCGATGATGATAGTGATTGCTCTGCTGCTTCTGGTGATGATGATAGTCTCGAGTGGACGACTGTAGTTGGTGACGCTGCAAGTAGTTGCTTCTCTGACCGACGTTCAGAGTCGTGCGTCTGGAAGTCGCCGCACTCGCGCCGTCGACAAACAACGCACTTCCGTCCCTGATCCACGTGACCTTGGTCTTGTTTACGGTCGCCATGGTGCTGACGAGTGACGTCACGTTGACGATGCAACGGAATTCTGCTGTTTCCCCGCGTTTAATCCACACGGACTTGTGCTGAGGTTCCGATATGGAGACTGTGTGAAGGTTGGATGGATGGATGGATGGATGGATGGATGGATGGATGGATGGATAGATGGATGGATGGATGGATGGATGGATGAATGGATGGATGTATGGATGGATGGATGGAATGTTAGATGGTTGGATGGAAGGATGTATNGATGGATGGATTGATGGATGGATGGATGGATGGATGGATGGATGGATGGATGGATGGATGGATGGATGGATGGAAGGATGGATGGGTGAATGGACGGACCGACAGATAAAAGCTTTTTAAGTTAAAAAAGAACATGAAACGCGAAGCTTTGTTGTTCTTTGTTGCGCTACAGGTGCAAAAGGCATGCAACAAACCTGGATTGAATGTATCCGAGGTGATGATCACCTGAATGCCATCTCTGTGAAGTTGAACGTCGACGACATGATTGCCATTTCTCATTCCATCTGGATACGTCTCTCTGCCTGTGTCGTCAACGTCATCATCATCATCATCCTCACCCCCTTCACCGTCATCGTTATCGTCATCGTCGTCGTCAACGTCATCGTCTCCGTTCTGGCATTCGTAAAGGCCTTCGTCAATGGCCTTGACACGCTGTCTCGTCATGATGGAAAACCTATTTCCGGTCACGTGATCGACCGCCGACGTCATGACCACCCTGGCTCCAGCCTGCAGCACCTTTCCATTGTGAAACCACCTGTGGTTACTCCGACCTTGACCCGAGCACTCCAAGGTCAGTGTGTCCCCGACTCGGAGGGTCATGGACCTCGGGTCGAGGTCTTGACTTCGGCTGCTATGGTTACGAAACTGGGTGGAAGGACTTTGTTCGGAGAGTAGCTGATGGCTCTTGTGGAGTTGAGGGTTGAGTGGTTTGAAGTGGACCAGGTGGATCCGCGGGTGGAGGTCTGGGGAGAAAAAAAAAGAAAAAAGAGCTAATTAACCCTGGAATAATTTAAATTAATTACATCAATTTAATTAACATTAAGTAAATGTAACTGTTATAATTATTGGTTACATTAATCTAATTAATATTAATTAACTATAAATAGTGTTATTTTATTTACAGCTAATTATAATTGTTTAATGTAATTATTACGGCTAATTAATTATAATTAAATGTAATCAATAATTGTCATAAGCAATACTAAGTAATTGTAAATCCACCAAGTCAGATCAGCCAATCGTAATCAACAAAACAAGCAACAAGACATTTGATCTGACCGGATGTCAACTGTGACACGTGTTCATCATCCGGAATGACGTCATCTATTATTTACATAATTTATTATTACCTATTATTTACATAATTTATTATTACCTATTATTTACATAATTTATTATTAC
>MPNW01001331.1:0-15745 GCA_011800805.1 Hirudo medicinalis
TATGCTTCTGTCTGAGATTTTTGTCTCGCCGTAGAACTAAAAGATAGTGAATATAATCGAAAACTAATTAAACATAAATATAACTTTAAAAATTAATTGATGGCATTTTCAGGGTTATAACAATATTGTCGTTGAAAATTGATTTCGTTTGCGTTGGTGAGTCATCGAGTGTGTTGACCCGATTTCAATATCAATATTCTCGCAATGAAAATTAATATCCTCCGTTATTTAATTAATGCCTAGAAGCTAGAAACCGATTAAAAGTGAAGGCACGAAAAACAAAAACAAAAATTCAAACCTTTATCCCAAAAACTTTATCTTTCTTTTGTTTTTATTCTTAGCCACAAGCAGAACGAGGGACCGTTCGTGGACGGCTGCTGCCCCTACAATCCATTCAACACTTAAACAGAACGAAACTTTGAACTTGTTGATATGGGAATATGTCTCTTCCTGCTTCAATTCTAAAACCTTCCGCATCCAATCCACTGGCCATACGCCATGAAGCAGCCTTTCTCCACGGAGGCTGGAAGTGAGAAATGATCTTTCCATGCCAATAAATATGCTGACGCCTAATACATGGAACATACTTCATGGAAGAGCACGCACTTGCATGCCTACAACATCGCTGGTCTTGTGATGCGCATCAGATCCAATTACGAGCGGCATTTCTGTGCTTTCTTTTTCCACGAAGGTAGACCTCTCCCATTCTCTCCAACCCGATCTCAATGCCATCCAATTTTATTTTATAATGCATTTTGGAAAATTTTTTTTTCAGTTAACCCCTTGATGGTTTGTTCATCCATGCGGTCATTCTTGAAGCTCTGTTTTGTACACTGTAATGAAGTAATAACGGAATCTTTATCATAAATAATATTATTAGTTATTCATAACATTTGAATTGTTACAAAGTGTTTGTATTGTGTGACGTAAATAATTGCTACATTGTCGTGATACTTAATATAAACTCTCAAGTAACGTAAAAAGATTTTGATGTGATTCTTTAATTATTTAATTACAAGAAAAAAAATAATAGAAAGTTTTCCGAGTAAATATGCATTCTTTGAAATTGCAAAAAATATTCATATTAAAAAAAAACGAAGGCACGTCGGGAACATGTGATGTCACAGGATGATGTTGTGAATCGATTACTGAACATTTTCAGACTGAAGAATCAAACTTTAATCATTCGAAATTCTAGCTTATTTAAACTTAAAAAAGCCTTAATATAAAATTACACAAGTCTATTTAATAAACATGTAAACAAAGTCTATATTAAAATTACTTGAATACAAATTACTAAATTGAATTTTTTAAACGAGATCAAACTAAATTCTGACTTCTAAATCTCTTAATGCATTAAATAGTTCTGAATATATTTCTCAGCCGCTTCGGAAATGATTTAAGAAATTCGAGAGATGGCCTAAATAGATAAATGTTAACACTTAAGAAATTGTTTTATTTATTTTATAATATAATAATTTTTATAACTAATAATATTTTGTATAAAATCCTTTACGTTTTTTACATGCATAAATTTGTTCGCCAACGAACGTAGAATTTTTCACTTGTTTTGATTTGTATTGCGAGTTTCGATCCAAGTCGTGCTTTTCGATCCGACGGAATGTCTCCAGGTGCCAGAACAGTTGTAATTCTTAATTTGTACAAACAGCTACTCAGAGAAAGCCAAAAATTCAGCAGTTACAATTACAGGTCTACTTATTTACAGTGGATTTTAAGCTAGGCGTAGTTTTATAACATTTCGATGTCGCTTCAGATCCTACGCTCTACGGAGGATTCGAGATGGATTCAAGGCTTCAAAACTCGAAACAGATGCTGCCAAAATAAACGAGGCACAGAAAGTCGCCGAAGAAAATCTGGAGGCAATAAAGAGATCGGTAAACACCTGAACAATATGATTTTTTATTCAGTTTTCCGCGTTTTCACTATTAACCTTTAATGAAACATTTTTACAAGGTTATCATGGACAACCTGTACAAATCTCCAAGCTTGGTTATAGAAAAGAAATATTAAGGAGAGTCATTGACAATAAGCTCCCTCATTATAAACTCAAGAAATTGTTTAATGTCTTTTCATTAATAAAACCCATAATTTTTGTATTCACTTTGACTTTAAAAACATTTTCAAAATTCAGCAAGGAACGATAAACGGAGTCAAATTAAATTCTCAAACAATGCTTCTGGAAATGAGTTGAAAAATGGATCAGGAGCCGGTCGGAAGGACAGGGGGGGGGTCAAAAATTCATTAAAGTCTTCATTTCATCCTGAGACAGTGTTAAGATGGGTCACAAAAACTATTCTAAATGCACTTGGTTCCAACAATCGTTACCTCTACAAGTAGTTACTATCGACAATTGCTTTTTGAGAAATGCTGTTAAAATCCAAATATTAAAACAAAAAAAAAGATGGGCCGGCAATCGTCCCTGACGGAAACTGCCGACGCATAATTCTTAGTGGAATCAAACTCAAGGAAATTGTTACTCGTGATTCGTCTGTCGATCGTTCTACGTTTACGTTACGTTCACGGCGTCACCTTAAAAACATGCAATGATTGAATTTGGAATTTAAACGTGTATATTCAAAAATCGAGCAAAAGTTGGTCGTCGAGATGACGGGAATTCAAATCACGATTGGCCGACCCGGTCCTCGCAAAATGACGGGCGGAAGGTGTTCTTAAAAAAAAAAGGGGGGCCTGCAAGGTGTCGGCAGTCATGCAAACGGATGATTGAGAATTGAAAAATACAAACAAAGCAAAATTATGATCGTCCAAAGACCAAAGAGACCGATACATCGGGGCATGGGGAGGTCATGAAAATCGAGGTTGGGGTCATGCACTAGAAGTCCAAAGCAGTACTCGACAACATAGAGGGCTCGTGTGGTCGGGACCGGCGATAAATAAGGATTCATTCTTTCGGGAGTGGCCTCTCAGCGCCTGGTCACCGTCTTCATCATCTTCAGGGTCTTCTGCATCATAGGTGCCTTTTGTGGGAAAGCTGCAAGAAAGCACGTAAGTTAAGCACGACTCGACAATTCTTTTCGGCGCTTCCCTCGAAGTCGAAACTAGCTCGGACGCGTGACTTGTTGTCGCGTCACGGAAAAAGTAACAAAACAATCATTTGGAATCGAGGGAGCCGAGAGATCGGACATCATGATACTACCTTTTCCACTGGTGGCTCCGTTCCTGCCGAACACGTCCCTGGACGATCTCTTTCCGACCCGAGCAGTGCACGGGTCGAAGAATTTTGTCTTGTGTTCTGCGGAAAAAATCGAACGCATCGTCAGTTCAGGCGATTCATTTTCAGATTGCCGGCTCTGAAAATCTAAACTAGCAGGACCTGTCTTGCCAACAGAATGTAGCCGCAGAAAAATAACGGTTTGAATGTTTACCAATGAGTTGAAGTAAACAAATAAATAAATTAGGCAATTGATTCAATTACAATAAATCTGAAGCTATGCACGTCATCTTACAAATTAATTATCATCATTGTTATTATTGTTATTATTATAAGAGAACTATTATTATGTTATCAATCTCTTCGGATGCAGACTTGATGCAGAACAATCGCGATTTATGCAAGAAATCAGGATAGAGTAAAAAAAAAAAACAAAACAAGACGATGGACCAAAAACCTTCTTGCTTCATTTTGGCGACATTTGTCGAGAACTTCTGCAGACACTGCTCGAACTTTACCTTCATGGCGTCTCTACTGTCCTGGAGTAAAAGAAGCAATCGGGGCCGGATTTAAAAACCCTCACGACCGAGGGGCCATCGTCGTTAATGATGTTTAAGAAGATAAACTCAGGTCCAACGAACCAGGTAGACCTCTCTCCAGGATCCGAACTCGTCCGGTTTGCGGTCGGGATACTTGCGGAGGACGTGCATCTTCCAGATGTCGTCGGATTTCTGCACGACAACCTGTAACCCAGTAAACGTCAAATCATCGACTCCACAATGGAAAGAAAAGGCATGTTGAGTAAATTTCAGGTGCATTTAGTTCCGATCGATGCCAGGCCGTTCGCTCGAGTTTCGGAAACATTTCGTAATGAAAAACCATCTTGGGGAAGAATTGCCCCCATCTTGCAGTAGACGAGTAAATCTCAAACCACTCACCGGATTGAAATACTCGAACCTCTCCAACTGAGCAGGGTTCAGTTTTTTGAGGACGGGCTCCAAGATTTCGTAAGGAACGTCCCCGATGTACTCAGTATCTTTTAAGATGAAATTTTATGTGCAAGCAGACGACAATTTAAGGGAGGAATCAAATTTCGCTTACTTTCTATGTTGTCGTAGAGGAGGTGTTGAAATTTTTCAATGAATGTAGGAATGTCTGCAAGAGAAAACAGATTCAATCATTCAGTGGACTAACAAAGCCACAAAAAAGCAATGACACATTCGAGTCAAACTCGAGTCACGATTTCCAGAAATCCTTACTTTTCGGGGTTTCGACCTTTTTCCCGCAGAACAGACTCGGGACTGCGTATGTCCGGCCGCCCAAGTTGTCCTGTTCGACAACCTTCGTTGCTTGCGCCTTCTTTCTGTCCTCAAACATAGCAGAAATATTTTCGAGGAGCTCGAAAACCTCGTCCGGGTACTCGAAGCCGTTCATCTCTGGCCTCTGAGGGGACTGTGACAACGAATCTTCCACTTCGTCGGAATCTTCCTCCGGCTCTGGAGTCGGACTTTTGGCAGGTTTGCTCTTGATTTCAATGGATTTAGCAGCAGACGACTTCTTTGGGTTCGAGGTTTTGTGGCTGATGGCCATGAGGAAGGAACCTCCGTTGCTTTCTTCGGGCAGTGGTTCCTTGCTTTCGGTCGACGTGACAGATTTGTTGCTTGTACGAGATTGTTTCGAAGGCTTGAGTCTTTCTTCGGGAGCTTCGGACTTTCTCTTCAGGTGAGGTTTCCTAAGGGATTTCGATTGTTAATATTCCGGGCAATTTAAAATCGACAAAAAAATTAATTAAACATAGCTACAATAACTCCCATTAAATTATTTTAACGTAAATAAAAAACAAATCAACAAATTTAGCAAGATCAAATGCGTCACTAACTCAGATGATTCTGTCTTTTTGGAATTTTGTGGCGACTGCTTAGTGGAGGTTTCGACGCGTGGCTTCTGCCGAGGACTGGAGTCCTCGTCGGATTTGTACTTCTTGTCGACGACTTCCTCTATCAACCTTCTCCACTTGTCGACCAGGCCTGCAGCTTTACCCCCAATCCCAAGTTCTTCCTTCGATGTTATGGAGTTCACCAGCTTCCCTATTGATGTTTCCTGGTAGTTGGAAATGCATTTAATTTTCATCAAACAAATTTTGATCGTTTATGTAAATATCACGACTCGTGAAGTCTTTGAAAGCCTAGAAAGAAAGTCTTGAAAAAACATTCCAAAAGAAACATTTTTAAATCAATCAACCTTTATCATTTCAATGGTGACATTCAACTTGTTGATTTTCTGCAGCATTATGAGAACCTGTGGAAGAAAACACGCTGGTGACAAATCAAGATCATAGTGACGACATCGGTTAGATGCAAGAAGCGATAAGATCAAATGATCAACAGACCAGCAAGAATAGGATCGCCTACCTTATCATCTTCATTTCTTTTCAAAAAGGCATCGAGTTGTTTCTTGTATTTCCATAGTTTCGACAATGCTTCAGAGGTCATTCTAAAAAAAAAGAAATTATGCTTCATCTCCTTTGTTTGACTTTTAAAAAATGATTCAAAATGACTTGGAAAATATTTATTATATCAATATTTAAGTAATTTTTTTCAATGCATGAAAAAGGTCTGCAGATTTTCTTGAAACTTTCATGCAAAAATGTTTCAAGTCAAAGTCGTGCTCAACTAACGTATTGAAAAATGTGTTCTTGTAAAAGAATCATATAAAACTGCATATTAATCACAAATAAGATATTAATAAACAAGAAGTTTAGATGAATAAAGATTCATGAAAAATTAGGATTATTGCTGAGCTCCGAAACAGATGGACAAAATTTTTGAAAAAATTATTCATAATTACACAACTCAACGAGCAGTAATCACTTGACTTTACGATTTTAATGTTATTTAATTTTTAGCGTCCTTTAGGCACAAAGATACGAGTCTGGAAAATTCGACCAACAGAAGATATTTATTTATTATATAATTTACACGTGATAATTTACACGCGAAATCGCCTCCACCACAACATTACATGTTAATGTCGTTGAACAAATTAACCGTGGCATGATGAGCCAGATACTTGAGCAGATTTCAATTTTACTTCAGTTAACAGCTGACGTGGATTGGCTTGAATTAGACGATTAAATTGGATCGAAACTCAAAAAAGTGATTAAACAAAAACACGATAACTTACTTTTTAAAAGTTTGTTTACTTAATATTAATAAACCGAGATCTCTACTTAAAAACGTTTCGACACCACTACGCTCTGATAGTGTCGGGCCAAAACCGAATTTCCATACCTAAGGCAAAGACAATGGATGGCATCGCTCGAATGTAAAATCAAGAATTCTATTAAATTTACAATTTAAACAAGAAAATTTAAATTTCTCTTTAATAATTTTCAAATCTTTTTAGATCTATTTGTAAAAAAAAAACGATCGAAACCTGCCGGCTTTGTAATAATTTATAGCGTTAATTATGGTTGGAACATACTCGATGGAGGAATTTGTGACTGCAACAGCAGGTAGGCAAGGATGGGAATTCGGTAATGAATGAGTAATTACTAGCTAACATTCCTACGAAGAAGTATCAGATGGTATCGTGCAGCAATTAAATAGATAGTTTTGAGTTGGCAAGATTTATCCAATGATAAGTCGGTTAGAAACTGATATAGAACTCTCTTTAACTCTTCTAAAGGTAACTTTCTTATCTGAATTCACTTAGTTTAAACAATATTCCAATCTGAAAAGAAATATTTCCACAACGGCGCGTCGAGTATTCCACCTCGTGCAGTTTTTACATTCCTGTTACGCAACCAACCACTACTAAATTGTTAGTTGTTGTAGGAGAATTAATAAATGAATGTTCGTTAATCAATCAACAGATTAACCAATGTTTGAAATTAAACAACCCATTAGACGATAGATTGCGATAGATTTAAATTCTTAAAGGATTAGATTCAGAATGTACTACCTTTAATCAGACAGAATGAATCTTTTTCATAAAATCATTTCATAAAATTTTATTGACTTTGTTACCTAAAATTTAAAGACATGGAACATGGATCATGGAGTGAACGGACGGAGGGCTGAAATTGTTCATTCGACAATCCACGACTAGAAAATGCAAATGAGTCTGAACGCACCCGCATCCGATCCTTTCCATTTAAGGAGATGTTGCATTGAAAATATTTGAATAAATTACTAAATTTTTTATAATGAAAACGGACCAGGGAAGTAAAAAGAGGTTACGTTATGTTTTTACTCCAAACTATCGGAAGCACTCCGCACTTGAAATGAAGCTTCATTAATGATGAAACTTTTATTTCTGTGTTGAAACTTGTTTTCGAGGGCCGCGCGCGTGCCACTTAAGAGGGTAGTGGTGGAGTAAAGTTTCCAATTGAAAGTTTCCAAGGTGTTATTATTTGTTGATAATAATAATAATGATAATAATAATTATAATAAGTTATGCTAATTAGGACATTCATTGATTGGTTACAACTCTGGAACCATGCAATGCTGTTAGGATAGCAATTTGAGATTATTAACTGAGACACGTTTCCGACTGGATTATTTAGATTTATTTGCAATATTTTTTAACCAGCTGCGGACAACTTTTGTTTGATGATTCTCCGAATTCATCAATCCATCATTCAGGATCCGAGCAAACAATTTCTCACGACATAATTTCTAACTCTGATAGCGATCGAAATTTGAAAAAAAAAAAGTCTCCTTCGAATTCACTTTTAAAATCCAATTCAAAAATTTTAAGCTTTCCATCTCAAAGCGACTCCTTTAACTTCAGATTTTATTATTCAACATTTGACTCGACACGACTGTCAAAAATGAATGTTCCAAAAATACGCGGATAGTTCTGGAAAGAGAGCATGCAAGCAGGAAAGTTTGGAAACGAAAAGTATTTTGTTGTTGTTGTTGTCGCTGTTGAAGTCCCCGCGTCGTCGTCGGTTCACAAGTGACGAATTAAATGAAATTTGAACGTGAAGGGTGACTTTAAACGCAATAAATCATGTAATAACCAATCAATCAGTCGAGGGAATTATAGCTTAAATCAATTTAAAGCAAAACAAATTGCACAAAAACATGGCGACTATCACCGACCGAGACAATCCCTGAGTTGTGAGACCTGCAAAGCAAATCGAAGAATGTACATTGTACAATGGCAGCCAGCATCTTGATATTCACAGTGTCAGTAAATATTCACAATATTTAAATCACGACAAATTAAAAATTATTATTATTATAAAATTATTCAAACATTATTAACAAGTCTGTCTACACTTGGTGGTAAGTTATGCCAACATGTACTTGAATCACTTACAATACAATTACCACAATAACTCATTCCAAGTCAATCAACCAATTAAAACGACAATAATCAGGTCAACGTCCAGCCGACCTTCACCTTACCCGACGAGTTCAGTGTCTGGAAGTAGCCAACGTCGGACCATGGACTGGACCCGAACGAATTGGTGGCCCTCATTGTGATACTAAAGTTACTCGAGGATGGAAGGCCTATTATGAAGTCGGACTGGTAGTGGCTGGCCACCAGGCTGCCGTGATGGTTCTGGCTGGACCTTTGGGGGAGCTGCTGGTTTCTGGGCTGAATGGTCATGTTGGTGAGGAGACGACTGTTTCTTCCTTCTATCTGTTGGATGTTCGATCAGCTGGTTTTATTTGATTGGTCGGACTTTAATTGGGTCATGTTAATTAGTTTGCTAATTAGGTCGGGTCGCAGTTAATGAACGAGTGGCGCCAATTGGTGGAGGCGAGTGGTTTTTAATTGCTAATGTTGTGATTGGTCGATAATTTTAGTACGACCGTTGGACAGTTATTACTGACAGTTATTACTTGTAAAAGAGTTTACATTGAATAATGATGATGATGATGATGATGATGATGATGATGATGGGGTAGTGATATTGTTGGTTATGATAAAGATGACATTGACGATGATGATAATAATGATGATGGGATCTATGATGATGATATTTTTTACGACGACAATGAGGATGATAGTGATAGTGATAACCAATAGAAAGCATGTTTCAGTTGGCTGTTATTAAACACTAATCCCATCAAACGTATGGGATTGATTACTATCAATCAGATGTTATCAATCAACCAACCTCAACCGCCTGTGAATGCCCATTAGAACTTTTTTGTATTGTCAATAACGCTTTACAAAGATATTAATAACGATAATAATAATAATAATAATAATAATAATAATAATAATAATAATAATAATAATAATAATAATAATGTATAATATTAATAATAATAATAATAATAATAATAATAATAGTAATAATAATAATAATAATAATAATCTATAATAATATTAATAATAATAATAATAATGTATAATAATAATAATTATTACATTGTAAATAATGAAGAAACTACTAAACATATAACATTTTAATAAAATACAAAAATACAAGTCTCTGTAAAGTACAGACACGCAAACTATTTATTATTGTTGATTAAAAATTATTGCCTGCTGTAATCAATTTTAGGTCGCAAGTCGATAATTAATTGCATTTCAACTGATTCTGATGAAGTTCCTCTGATTTCAAACCACCACCTTCCTTAATCACACAAGTACGTCAGACTTCGCGTGTCTCTCGATTCACTCCTTAGTTTCCTTGACAGCCACTCACCATCTTCAATGATGTCGTCTTCGTCATCGTCATCGCCATCGTCATCGTCATCGTCATCGCCATCGCCATAGTCGTCGTCGTCGTCGTCATCGTAACCACCACCATCACAACCACCGCCATCATCATCATCATCATCATCACCACCATCGCCATCGTCATCGTCATCATCATCATCGTAGTCGTCATGGTCGTCGTCGTCGTCATCATCAACACAACCACCACCATCATCATCACCACCATCATCATTATCATCATCATCAACCGACCAGATGGATGGTGACGATGAAGCTGCTGATCCTGACAAAGGAGGTTGTCGTCCACTCCAGTGCGTACCTGTCCGAGTACTTGTTCTTCGTTCGCAGGCTCAGGATCTTCACGTTTGACGGCTTTGCTTTAAATAATTTCAATAAAATAGAATCTCATCAAAATTACTCCGATTAATGACCGATTATAATAATTTTAACGATAAAACTGATTGTTATAATAATTAAGAATTACCATGAAATTATGTAATATTTATCTCAAAAAAATAAAATCCTTAAAAAAAAAAATATATCGTAACCCCATCATCTCAACAGACGTCAAATCCTGGCCAATCATTTTAAAGTTAAGCACCAATCAGAATCAGGGTAGCGTCTCACCACTCAGGAGGATGCTGTGATTGGCTGTTCCCATCCTGTTTGCCCCAACGCACGTGTACTGACCGAGATCCTCTTGTTTCATGTCCTTTATGCGCAGTACGCTTTTGTACTGGTCGTCTTCTGAAGAGGTATCATCCCCTTGGTAATAATTATGATATTTTTATTGATTGTTATTACGATAAAATTACAAATTAATTATAAATATTTAGTACGGCTGTATATTAACGATACGGTTATATTAACGATTAATCATCCGATTAATCCTTGAGAATTTTTATCGATTAATTTATTTTATGACGATTAAATTTCGATTAATTTATTTTACAACGAATACATTTCGATTAATTTTCTTTATTACTTACTGAAGCAATGTCTACATTGAGTTGCAGGAAATTTTAACTTGTTATTACGTCTTAATGTCAAAAATGGCCGACTCTAAGTCAATGTCAATCGGCCGATGGTAAACTGCTTGTCCATTTTGGTTTTAAAGTAAACTATAACAATAAAGTTATCGATGCTGAGAAGGTTTTCACTGTTTCCACTGTGCGGGAGTCTTCGGTCTTTGTTGGTCGTGTACATCGACAACATATCGTCCACAGCACAAACATTCGACGAAAATTAACATGTTGTTGTCGAATGGTGTCGGTGGACAGACAGAAAACTCGAAGCAAACATCATCAAGTCGATTTACATTGGGGCATAACAAGCCAGTTAGTGCCAAGTTCCAAACTGACAAAACAAACTCATTGTATTGTTTATTGGATTGTCGGGAGGTGGTCGACCGTCGACCATCGTTAATGACTCTGGTCTTCAACAGGTGATCCTCGTCGAATCTCAGAATGTGAATACAAATTACCCATCAGACAAAACATGGTCAGCATTGTTGATAGAATGTTTCAAGAGAAAAGCCTTGAACTGAAACTAGACGTCAAAAGAGACAGCCATTGCAATTAGGAGTGAATTTTAAATAAATAATGAGCCCGAATATGGAAGTTTATCCTCTGCTCAGTCGGACAGAATTGTAACAAGGAGACTGATGAAGATGGACACAATGGCGAGGATTACAGTCGAAGTGCAGAGAGAAATCACGACTGATGCTGACTTGTAATGATTCAGAATCTGAGTCTGAAGACCAGGTGTCATTGTTGACAGCGAGCTGGAGAAGTACCGAGAAGACCCAAACATTCCGGAGTCACAAGATTCTCTCCTTTGATGGAAACTTAACGCTTGTTGTTTTCCGAAATTGGCATCCTTTGTTCGAGCGGTACTTGTCGGTGGATTAAATTCGATTGACATTTTGTTATCGATTTAATCGTTTTTAACTATTAATTAATCGTTAATCATCGCGACAGAAATCGTTAATCGTAAACAGCCCTAATAATTGGTCGCAATTTTAAATTTATCTCTTTAATTACAACACTCGTAATTATAAAACTATAATTTATAAAAAAAAAATTATATTACATTTCATAATAATTCCATTTATGACGGTCACAATTGTAAATAATTTATGGCAATTTTAATTATAGCAGTCATAATTTTCACAACGTGACAATTCAATCCCGTTCGCTCCGGCACATTTATCTCCTTCAAACGATGATGGAGGACCTCTTGCTGTCTCTCCCTCAAATTCAAGCATCTTCCAGCTCATCCGTTGATGAAAAATTGAAACCTCCTCGTTCTCTTGTTCGGCGCCTCTCCTAGCGCCATTAGCGCTCGTCACATGAAAGTCTGGAATTAGCATCGAAGCGTGACGAGTCCGGCGCTAAGGATGAAATCCACCGATGCGCTAACATCAGGGAATGTACTTCGCTAATGGACTCCATTTTCGCGCTTCGTTGATTCCATCAACATTCAAACAAGTCCTTTTCCAGTACGTGAGTAATTCCATCAGGACGATGATTCATTCCTCTTACCTTTAGTTTCTCACTACAGGTAAATGAAATACCAGCCACCTGCTTACCTTAAAACGCTTACACCTCTTATAAATATTGTATCTTATATAACTTATTACCCATCACCTATCTGTTTATCGTACAACTCATATTAACAACTCATAATTATTATCATAATTATAATTATTATACTTGTAAGTCAGTGTCTAGCGCTTAACTCAAATCACCTGTAATTAATCAGCCACTCACGTCTGAGCAGGTTCGGCCTTCCGGCGTATTTGATTGGTTCGTCCTTGTGGTACCACGTGACCAAGACGTGAGAGTGCGAGGAACAGAGGCACTCCACAGTCGCCGTGTAGCCTGGACCTGTAGTTACCTGGTTGCTAGTCGACCAACACCTGGGCTTGTCTGTAGGTAATCAGGTAACCAGGTGAGAATTAGCGCCGGTGTAAAACATACATACATCACGTTAAAATTAATTTACCTGGATTAATATCTCGGACTAAAATTACTTCCAATTTGGTAATTTCGTGTTTGAGCATGGCTCTCGTAAATATTGTTTTATTTCTATTTACGTTCAAATTATATTTTATTCATAATAATTTCATTCTTATTTAAAATGTACTCCTATTTATTATGTACACATTTCCTTTGACTTACGATGAACGACGACCTTGACATTTTGAACTGCAGGTGACCCTACCAAGTTGTCCGCCCTGCATTCGTAGACCCCTGCATGGCCCGGGGTCACACTTTCTACCATCAGTTTCGCCGAGTCCGACAAGAGTTCCTCTTTAGCTGAATTCTTTTTCTAATGCAAATAATTTATAATAAAATTAATTTATAATGAATATAATTTATAATAAAAATAATTTATAATAAATATAATTTATAATAAATATAATTTATAATAAATATAATTTATAATAAATATAATTTATAATANATAATTTATAATAAAAATAATTTATAATAAATATAATTTATAATAAATATAATTTATAATAAATATAATTTATAATAAATATAATTTATAATAAATATAATTTATAATAAATATAATTTGTAATAAAAATAATTTATAATAAAAATGATTTATAATAAATATAATTTGTAATAAAAATAATTTATAATGCAAACAATTCATAGTTCAATGGTGGCATATGAATGCATGCACATTTGTTAGCATCAATTCAATCCATTCGTTAGTATTTTAATTAATTTTTAATTATTCGCAAATATTTTCCAATCGTTTAAGCCAGATTAATATCTTTTGTTGATTTCCCTAAATCCGTTTAGTTGTGAGAAATAAAAAATAAATAATTATATAATAAACAATAATAAAATAAATAATAATATAATAACTAATTATATAATGAATAATATTATAATAAGTAAATAATTATTATAATAAATAAGTAATTAATCTAATAAATAAATAATTGTTATTGTATTATAATATTATAATAATTATAATTTTATAATAATAATATAATATAATAATTATATTATATATCATAATAATTATAATTTTTATTATAATATTATTATAATAATTATAATTAATTATAAATTTATAAATTATATAATTATTATAAATTATAATAATTATAATTTTTATTATAATACTATTATAATTATTATAATAGTATAATAGCATAATAATTAATTAATTATAATCTTAATTATTATAATAAATAATAAATTATAATTATAATTATTATAATACATAAGTAATTGTAATTATAATAAATAAATAATTATTATAATAAATTAATTAATTTATAACACAATTAAATGACTCCTTAATTATCAGGTCAAAGCTTGATCACAGAGCAAAGGAAGCCAACCAATTTCGACCATGAGACAATGGGCCTCGGCTTGCCGCGGGCCTCACAAAGTAGGGTCATTTGGGAAGATTCGTCGACCTCCACGATGTGCTGGTCGAACGGCTCTATGGAGGGAGGTACTGAAGCGATGATGATATGTTGATGATGATGATGATGATGATGCGGTGATGATGATGATGATGATGATGATGATGTTGGTGATGACGACGACGAAGACGGTGATGATGTCAATGACGATTAAGATCATGTTTGTGATTACGACAGTAATTTTCAAGAACAAATGATATATTTAATACATGATCTATAGAACAACAACAACAGCAGCAGCAGCAGCAGCAGCAGCAACAACAACAACAACAACAACAACAACAACAAAAACGTCACCACAGATAATTATACTGTTTAAATTATCTTTTTTACTGCCCAAGAGTTTGTGGACGAATGGACCGAGGCAAAAGCGAGATATGAGACGAGAATATTTCTTCTCCTTTTGTGTTTTAAGAAGTTCAAAAAAAAATAAATTAGTTTTCATTTTTCCGAATAAATAAATTAAACAATAAAAGATTTTGAATCCAAGAAATATTTCATAACCGAGGAGGCAGATGGAGATAGTTTGCGATGATGATAACGACGATGATGACGGATGTGATGACGACGACGACGGCGATGATGGTGCTGATGACGATGGTGAATTTTTCAAGCTCTTCAATCCATCAAACAAACGAGCAGAGCAATTGCTTAACAGAATGATTGATCTCGGTAACCATTGACAACGAGGTGCTGCACGTAGGTCAGTGCCGTGCCCCCCTGCACGGGCACCTGGCACATGTACTCCCCACCGTCCTCGACCTTGGCCTCTCTGATGACCATGTAGAATGTCGACCCCGTTTTCCTGACCTCTTTGCCCGGATAGAAGGATTGGCTTGAGGTGGCGTAGACGTTTGAGCCTCTCATCCAATAGAGATGAGGGTCATCGACTGGGTGGCAATTAATATTCATTCTAATTATAATGACGGATGGCAATTAATATTCATGGATATTAATATTCATGACAATTACAATGACGGATGGCAATTAATATTCATGACGATTATAATGACAGGATGATCATCATAATAACAGAATGGTTAATTAATATCAGTCATTTTCTTATTAATTATGTCGAAATTCAACAAAAAAATACCACAGAAATGATTTTTAGAACATTAAAACACGTCGTAACATTGTGATTGAATAAATTATCAGATAAATAACCTAACATAATAAATCAGATTATTATTATTATTATTACTACTATTATTACATTATTGTTTTATTATTATTATTACTATTGTTATTGTTATTATTATTATTATTATTGTTGTTGTTATTGTTGTTGTTATTATTATTGTTATTATTATTATTATTATTATTATTATTATTATCATCATCATCATTATTGTTATTATTATTATTATTATTATTATTATCATCATTATTATTATTATTATTATTAT
>MPNW01001332.1:0-13325 GCA_011800805.1 Hirudo medicinalis
TCAGATGTAAGATGATTTACAGATATTTATAAGATTTATAGGTATTTATAAGATTTATAGGTATTTATAAGATTTATACGTATTTATAAGATTTATACGTATTTATAAGATTTATACGTATTTATAAGATTTATAGGTATTTATAAGATTTATAGATATTTTGAATTTAACGACGAAAAATCTTAAAATCCAAACTGCTTTTAATCCAAATTTTTTTGTTAAATCTTAATTTTTAATTTCGAACATTGCAAGTCATTGGACGACATCTGACTCCATCATTCCAACAAATATTGACGACCAAAGCCCTCAGAAATAAATTTCCTAAAATGTCTCGAAATTATTAAAATATTTATTTATTTGTTTCTTAAATATTTAAAATAAATAAAATACTTATTTATTTATGTAACAATATATTATATTTATATTTAGTAATAAAATATTTATTTATTTATTCCTTAAATATTTTATTTTAAATTTGTAAATGCAAACAAAAAAACTATAAAAATAAATCCCGAGAAACCATCGACCCTTTAAATTGCCGGAAATAAAAAAAGATTGAAATTTCATTCAGCAAGGATTCAACCATGCGTTCATTCATTCATGCATTCAATTCAATCATTCATTCGTTCATCCGTGCATTCAATTCAATCATTCATTCATTCGTTCATCCGTGCATTCAATCCTTCCATGATTCATCCTTCCATGCATTCAATCATTCGTTTATCTACATAGCAAATCATTCATTCATCTAAGCAGCAATTCATTCGTTCAATCATGCAAGAAAATTATTATAAAGTCCTCTCAGCACGGAATTTTCAATCAATTAATCACTGAAAGAATAAAAAAAATACAAAGAACAAAATCAATAAACAATCACAAGATTGCAACTAAAACAAGGTCACTAAAACGACATCCATTGTCAGTCCAGGGGTCAGTCCGACGGGAGATTTGACCCTTTGAAAAGGAAACTTAGCTGCATGCGACTCTATAAGCACACGAACTTTGCATTCCAATTTGAACTCAGACAAAGGATATGAGGGTCTGACTTGGGGTGGTATAATGGCCGAGGGCTAGGGGGGTCGAAAGCTGAAAGTCCAAATCGCCCTTATTACGCAACTGGCTACAATCAATTTAATAACTGTGGTCAGAGTCAAATTTTATTCAGAATCAATGAAGTCCATTGAAGTACGGACTTGTTCAGAACTTAGTCGGTAATCACGAGAGCCCATCGATCTGACAAAGTAGTCCAGGAATTAGGATGACGACACGTTGTTGTCAAATATCTTTTTATTTATGCATGAAAGTGTCAATTTGAAAATGATTAAGTTGTTAAATATTCAGTTGTAAACATTTTTGTTGTTATTGTTGTTGTTGTTAGCAAATAACAGGAGGATGTGAGCAGGGCCGACGCCATAAATTTCGGGCCCCTGTGTAAAATTTAGTAATAATGGAGAAGCAAAAAAATATTATAATTGTAATAGTTTAATATTTTAAAACCCGGGTGAACCCCAACACCCCCCAACACCCCCACCCACCCCCAACACCTACCCGAAAAACCAAGGTACATAAATAACAGACTCCAGATGTTCTGGAGAGCGTTAACTTCATCGGAAGGGAGTTTACAGTTGGAGGGATTTACCAGAAGTCGATAAATGGTTTATTATTCCTGACGGCTAATACAGGTAATGTACATAATATATAACAATATATGATAATATATGATAATTTATGAAAATACATGACAATATGTAATAATATATAATAGTACATGATAATAATAATAATACATGATAATATATAATAATACATGATAATATATGATAATATATAATAATATATAATAATATATGATAATATATAATAATACATGATATTAATAATAATACATGATAATAATAATAATACATGATAATATATAATAATACATGATAATATATGATAATATATAATAATATATAATAATACATGATAATATATAATAATACATGATAATAATAATATAAAAATGTATATAAGCAATAATATTTAATAAGTGCTGTTGCTTTAATTGGATGCCGATTAGTCCAATTATTGGATCAATTATTCTGCTCCATTGCTTAATTTGCAATTCATAGTTGGTGATGATGAATTAACAACAACAATAATAATAATAATGATAATAATAATAATAATAATAATAGAATAATAATAATAATAATAATAATAATACTAATAATAATAATATTAATGAGAATCAGTAACAACACCGCCATTTTGAGGAAACACACACATAAGTGAATTATTATTAAGTAATTTCATAGTAATTACTCGATTAAATTATTATTATTATTAATATTAATACTAATTGATTAAATTAACAATATTATTAAAATAAGTTATTCCCATTATTAACAGCCACAGCAACACATTAACGGCAGCTCCAATCCTGACGAGATCACATCCTTTTCTTTCCGCAAACATCTTTCACGAAGAACTGGAAATGGTTATCAACAGGTGGAAGAAGAACTGGAAATGGTTATCAACAGGTGGAAGAACTGGAAATGGTTATCAACAAGTGGAAGAAGAACTGGAAATGGTTATCAACAAATGGAAGAAGAGGTTACATTTTCCATTAAAAAGAAATTCAGGAAATTAACGAAAAACTAAAAAGAATTTGAGACGAAATTAATAACTGGGAAATGGTCCTCTTTGACACTCTGAAAGTCGAAAATGACGTCTGCCTCACAAACTTTAAGTGGTGCAAGATTATTGGTCTGCATTTTGAGATGTTCAATTAAAATATGAATTTTAAACCCGAACGTAAACAATAAATTGAAATGCATTGGAGACGTTTTAGATTAAAAATAATTAATATTTATTGATCATTGATTTAATATGATCATCATCATCATCATCATCATCATCATCATCATCATCATCATCATCATCATCATCATCATCATCATCATCATCATCATCATCATCATTATTATTTTTATTATTATTGATTGTTTACCTAAGATGGGATACTTTACTTTCACTTTGTTTTTGTCGAGTAAACATCAATCAAGCAGGACAATCCCAGAAAATCCCAGGAATTATTTCTGCTTATTTTAAAAAAATGTTTTTAATTCACCTGGAAAGTAGACATGGAAAAGATTATTTTGCGATTCTGTTTCTGAATGAGTTGACATGTCTTTGGAGAAATTTTGGAAAAAGCACTCTAATTATTGATGAATGGATGATGATGATGATGATGACGATGGCGATGACGACGCCGACTATGACGATGGCGATGGCGATGACGATGACGATGACGATGGCGATGATGATGATGATGATGATAAGGGTGACGACGACGGCGACGGTTAACAAAAGCAAAACTGAAGCCTTAGCACATGGATGCAAAAAAAAAAACTTTATAAAATCGAAACTAATTCTGCTTGCGGTTATTACAGGATTACCGTTATTATTTAGGAAAATTATTTTCATTGTTCGTATTATCACAGCCATTGTGTACTTTATTGCCATCTTCATGCGACCTCTCGACACTAAAGAACAGAGGAGGATGATCATCTTCTTCATTCCAGGAAGACTTCCTCAATTACAAACTCTTCCGGATATGAGATTCTCTTTCTTGCCATCCTTTGTTGTTGTGCATTTAATATTTGATTACTAAGAAGTAATAGCTTGGTTCTTTAAATAATTTTTTTTAGATAAACTTAATAATGCCATTATATATTATTAATTAATTATTAATATTAATAATAATAAAAAATTGTTATTTATGAATTACAATTAGTTAATTAAGATAATATAATATAATGTAAGTATTTATTTATTATTAAAAATTAATAAGTATTTAATTATAATAATATTTTAAAAGTAATTAAATGTGATTAATAATTAATTAATACATAATTACATAATCGACAATTAGTAACTAACTATAATTATTATTAATTATTAATTAACCAATGATAATCATAATTATCAATATTATTCATTTATATTTAATTAATTATCAGGTTTACGGACATTACTGGCTATTAAGAACATTTTCATAAAGCCTAAGAAGAAATGCTTCATACTGTGAAGATTCCAAAGATTTTGAATCAATAATAATTGAAAAAAAAAATAAACAAATAAACTACAAGGAATTAAAAATTGACATTAAGTTAGCTGTTTTTGTTGTTGTTTTTTTATGATGAGAATTTTTGAAAACGATGCACACGAATAATAATAACAACAACAACAACAACAACAACAATAAGGCATTACTCCACAGTCCAATGCATTTCTATTTCCCTCCATCTGAGAAAAGCAAGAATCTATTGACACGATTCGATTGCTTGGGTATGTTTATCGTCAAAAGGGCAACAGGTTTTTCAGGATTATTTCATTATACTCGAAATGTAGGCGCCTGCAGAGCGCTATGAACGCTTAGCGCTGCAACGAGAGAGATATGGCGCCGAGACGTTATATAAATGCCGTCATCTTCCCTTTCTGGATCTGTTTTTCGCGCTGTGGGCGGAGAACTTGTTGTGATTAATGATTGATCGTTTGTTATTTATTGTGATTATTGATTTCCTGAAATTATGTTTTACTTGATTTATTTTAAATATTATTCTTCTTCTGAATATTTGTCGAGTGAAACTTGATCGAGTCATGCTTGAGTTGAACGAAATCTTTGGAATCGAATGAATTGTAATTATTCAAAAAGTTTTTGTATAATTCAAAATAAGTTAATTCCCCGATAAAAGATGGGATTTCATTAATTTTTACTTAAATTATAAAAATAAAACATTTGCTGGGAACACATCCAGGGTAAATATTTCAATCTCCATTAACTATCATGAATTCAAGTTATTTTATAATAAAGTTTGCAAATTGTTTACAGTAATAATGATGACGACAATAACAATTCAATTGTAAATTATTTATTATTATTGTTATTATTATTGTTATTATTATATATTATTGTCATCTTATTACGATTAATATTTCTAAGTAGTTACTTCAATGATGCATTTCGATATCAAGATATATCACTTAAAAATGATCAACAACAAATTTACAAAAAACACAATATCCTACAATATCCATTTCAGGACAAACAAAAATTATGGACGAAGAAGAAGAGAGCACTGTCATCATAAAGTTTGCCATATGGTACTCCAACTACCACGGCTACGTGTCCTTGGTCGTATGCATAGCCGGAGTTGTATTTAATGGTTTTAATGTTGTCGTCCTGACCAGGAAAGACATGATCAATAGTACCAACTATTTCCTGACTGCTCTTGCTCTGGCAGACTTTTTGACCATGCTTTCATGCATTCCGTTCGCTGTTCAGTTCCACTGCCTCTATGGCAATGAGAGAAGTCTAGAGAGGAACACTTACCCGTGGTCGGTATTCCTCCTCGTTCACGTCAACTTCAGCATGACCACTCATACCATCGCCATATGGCTGGCAGTCGTTCTATCAGCATTTCGATACTGTCAACTACAGCCCAGCGGTGAATGCTGTCTGTGCATGAACGCCAAGGGAAGTTCAGGAACCGGTGGCGGGGCTGGAGGTCTCAACAGCGGAGCAGCAAACAGACTCAACGAAACCTGGCGAAGGACTCGAATAGCAGTCTATCTGGTGTGCCTTTGCTCTGTACTAACGCTCGTGCCAAACTATGCCACGCTGGTCATCGAAGCTCAGAAAGATCCAGACTCCAACTTGACGCTCTACGACGTGGTGACCTATGTGGATCTCATGGAGAAGAGCAGAAACTCCTCTAGTCGTCATCATCCAAACACTACCACCAACATGAGCTTAGATTACTTGGTTTATGATTCCACAGTGGATGAGACAGTTGGCTTCCTGGAAGTACTAACGGAAGCCAACTTCTGGATCCAGGCGTTCTGCGTCAAGCTCATCCCCTGCGCTCTCATGGTTGTCTGGGGGTTTCTCCTCATCAGAACGATGCATGCATCCCAGAAAAGGAGGAACCAACTGCTCCTTGCTTCGGCGCTCCCAACCGGCTGCTCTCAGATTCCACAAGGGGAGAACTCGAAAAAGGATAAACCCAAAAAGATGAGTTACCTCGATTCTAATCGCAGGAAGCGCCTCACGAGTCGCCAGAAGGATCACAACAGGACCACGGCCATGCTGGTCATCATCGTCGTCCTCTTCCTTCTCACTGAACTTCCCCAGGGACTGTTGTCCCTGAGTGTGGCAATCAACAAGGACTTCTTCGACCGCTACTACGTTCCAATGGGCGATCTCTTCGACATATTGGCACTGACCAACAACGGTATCAACTTCACGCTCTACTGCGTCATGAGTCGCAAGTTCAGAGTGACTTTCTTCAAGCTCTTCTGCGGTTGCGTCTACAATTTCTGGGTCAAACTCAGGCCAGATGTCCACGAACGTTCTAGGCTGGCACCGACGGTTTGATTTCAAGACAGTTATTTATTAGGATGAATATTTTATTTCAATTCCATTTTTCCTTGTTTATTGTTTTTGTTTTTTCAAAATTTGTTTTGTCAAATATTTTCGGACGATTCTTCTCAATTCTTGAAGTTGAACTCATCGGGTTCACATCTTCGGAACAATGATCGTGATTTAAATGTTCAACATCTATAACAACAACAACAACAACAACAACAACAACAACAACAACAACAACAACAAATTGTAAAAATGTGATAAAGTATGGCGTAATGTTTTGTCGTTCCTCCGAATAAATAATGTAATCATAATCAATTTCATTTATCATTTCCATCGCGAATAAATGTGATATGACAACTTTTACTCAAATATCACCTCAAAACATGTAGGCATGCAGGCTGGCCGAATGGGCTGCGTTCCTGCATGCGGCGGTAATAGCAACACTAGTAATGTGTCGTGTTCGCAACCCATCCTGCACCGCCAGGAAGCTCGGGTAGGTGCTCTATATAAATTGTAGATCGATTGAAAAGCTCCTTCATACTCCATCCTGATGCATAAGGCACTCAAAAGATAGGATAAATACAAGTTATTATCCCTAACGTCACATTTAGAAAGTATTTCGAGTAAGGACCTACTCTCGGGTCAGGGGCAGACCAGGCGTGTACCGCGAAAGGTGACAACTCGGGCGCCTAAGAAAGTGAGGGGACTTGTTCACCTACTTTTTCTCAAGAATATAAATTATTCTGCATACATTTATTTATCCATCTTTCACCTCAACTTTGTTAAACAAAAACGAAACCCGAAAATGTCCAAGGGTCGAAATTCAATTATTTTTCTAACAAGTAATTTTTGTGTCTTACACGGTGGTTGGAGAATTGATGGGCAAAGGCCAACTGACAGGCAACGACATTTGTCAGTTCCATAAAAATTTCCAGGGTCATGAGAAAGGGTTAGCGGTAGGGCAGGTAAGGGGAAGGTTAGGGCTAGGGGTAGGGGTAAGTTTAGAGATGGAGTTAAGTACCATAAGGCCTGTGATTTGGCTTTTGCCCATCACTTGGCCAACACCATCTTATTCGCTAAAGTTCTTAATTTTTATTTAATTTCATTTATTAAATTGACGTGGAAAATTGAAGTTTTCCAACTTTTTATAAAAACTGCACCAATCACTCTAATGCATGTGCACTGCCTCTGAGAGGGTAAGACCGCTTTCTGTAGGTTATTAAGGAATGGGTGGGTGAATGGACGGGTGAATGGATGCATGAATAGATGGATGAATGGATGGATGAATAGAAGGATGAATGGACAGCTGGGTGGGTGGGCCTGATGCCTCTAAGATAGCGGTTATCAACCTGTGGGTCGCGACACCTAGGGGGTCGACTGACGTTTTGCCAAGGGTCGCTGGAGACATTAAAAATTTAATAATTTAGAAAGAAATTGATTCTTGCTATATTTAGAAGGGAGTTGCAAGTCCAAACGGGAATAAAACCTGAACATCATGCAAAGGCGGAAGTCATATCGACGGAGAGGAATGAAGGAATGATGTGACCGCAGGTTTTGATCACTTAGGCGGTGTGGTAAGCCAAGTAGTTTGAGGGTAATAAGAGATAATAATAATAATAATAATAATAATAATGATAGTTAATTTATAATGCGCCATTTGCATAGCGTCAGAGGCGCCTAAAAGATAAGGTGAAGAGAGTACCGGCAGTGCTTATGGAAGGTCCTGAGGTAAAAAGGTATTGAAACAAAAACGACCTTAGTCTTCTGTACGTTTAATTATATAAAAAAAATAGATGTCAATCATTGGGGGTGGAATAATTTAGTGCCGGAAAGGACAGATTAGACACCATTCACAGTTAAAATTGAAGATATCCCTGAGAATACAAACGAGTTGTTCATTGAACTCATTCTCAACGATGCAGCAAATGTGATTTTATTTCTGGATCGTTAACAAAATTTGGATCAAGTGTTTGCATTTTGTTTGAACCCTGTTCTGACTGAGATTGGGTTGAGCCTTCATCCCTTCCCAGCAACATACCTTGCCACGTGTAAAATAGGCTTTTCAAGTTTATTGGTTATCAAGTCAAAATGCAAAAGTGGGCTTGTTGCTTGTTACTTGTCATAATTTTGGTCCCAGATGAAGAATAGAGCGACAATATTGAATTTAATTATTAAAGCAGGTCTATATTTTTGAGATCTACGCACATTGTAGGAATGGACAGATGATGCTTTTGAAAATAACGGGCACCATGTGGTGGTCAAATTTTTAGATGGAAATACCAGCGTGGAAAAAATTCATTTCTTGAACCCGATGTATCTTTAGTTGTTTAAAATTAAATTTCTGTTTCTTCTCACAAATTCCTGCAACAAGAATTTTCAATTTGCAAGAAAGAAGCCTTGCACAGCCCAAACAACTCAAACATTGCTGAGCTTAAAAAATGAAGAATTATATGAAGAATTTCATTTTTTGCCAATTTTAAAATAAATCATCAAAGCCAATTTTTTTTACAGTGGTTTCTTATTTAAACTTATCTAAGATTTGTAAATAAAAATATGAAATGGTTGCAAACAACCCATAACTTTAGTGTAACTACTAAAGTATTGAAGTATTAAAGTCCTAAAAATATTGATCTAAACCAACTTTGGAATTAATATGAAAATGATTAAATGACACACTCATGCCTTATTTCTCTTCATTCGGACGAATGATCCTTGCACGTCTGTCAAAATGTCCTATTTAAGCCACGCATAAGGTTGCAAACACTTTACAGTTTCCGATGATACATCAAAACAGAGAATATTATTAATTATCATTTTCATAACTTTATCATGTGTAGAAGCAGCTGGATATCAGCTGAACAGAAAGATGAAAATTTCAGATTTCAACTCATAAACTTTCACTTTTGAAATGATTGCAATGCAATTAAATAAAATTATTCATGTTTATTCCACATTTTTAGAAGATTACAAAATATTAGGGAACGAAATACGTGAATGGGAGACGTCAAGAACTCACACCTCAAGTGCAAAATAACTTTCTTGACACTTCAGAGAAATTGTTTCAGCAAATAAAATGAATGTAAATAATTTGTCTGCAACTAATTCCATAATTTTATAAAAATGAAAATATGAGAGACAAATGAAAGACCGCGAATATAAAAAAAAAAAATCAAAGAAGTGCACGAGCCAAGGGCAAATGAAATGAATATTTTCAGATCTGGTTTGAACCAAACTATTTTAATCTCGATGGAACGCCGATATTAATCCTATTTCCACAACTTAAATGAGGAAATTGAGTCGGGTTTTAAGTCTTTAAAAAGAAGACAAATCTCTTCAAATTAAGCTGAAGCATCAGACAGGTACTTGTCTCCATTTGCATGCAAAACATTTGGTGACAGCTTTGTCTGTAAATATGCTGTCATACAGAATGTTCTTCCAGCTACGAAAAATTAAAGTCACCATTATCCCTCAAAGTGAATCTAATTGAAAATGTTTGAGGAATGACTCTCAATAAATCATGTGGAGTTGGAAAAGCATGTTTTGCAAAAGGAGAGCAACTAGAATCTATAATGAAAGCACGGAATAACCGGGAAAAAGATTATTTAGAGACAATTAAAAATGTTTTAAATATAAACTTTCCAATATTTAGAAATCAGATACAATGGCTTAAGACGGCAATCAAGTTACCTGAGTGAAAGGTTGCAGCCCAATCAATTTCATGGTCTCCACAGCCTGGCAAAGGCCCTCGAGGGGTAGCGGCACTGGAACGGTTGAGAACCGCTGCTCCAAGGCAACAAATTAAACTAAGAAGTGCCCCAGACGAGGGTTACTTATGTGCAGCCGTTGGTGCTTGTGGCAGTACTTGAACGTTGTTGTTGCATTCGGCTTGTGCTGGTACTTCAGTACTTTTTTTTGTACTTGTTCGTGCACTCAGTACTCGGAATCACATCTCCAGAAACGACGAGCTTCAGAAAATTGCATGTACTTTCGCTCGCTTGGTTTCGAGTAGTCAAGAATCATTTGTTAAATAATAGCGACAGAATATAAAAAAAAAAAAATTTTAATAATAATAATGATAATAATAGAAATAATAATTTTAATAATAATAATAATAATAATAATAGTAATATTAACAATAATAAATATTATTATTCATAGCAATTATTTTTAATAACGGCAGTAATAAGCAGAATTTACTTAAGAAATTTTTCCAGCGAAGCTAATTTAGCAGGAGATATCTTTCATTCACACCTGGAGAGGTCTCAAGATTACTTTCCATTTCGATTCTAATAGTAATATAATTATTATTCTTACTTTTATTATAATAAAAAATTATTATTACCTTTATAAATACTATTATTATTATTATTATCGAATTCCAATTAGTCTGAAGTTTAAAAATTAATTTATTTAACCCTAAATCTATTTTTATTTCCAATTAAGATAGCATATTCGTAAAAGCACCTCGTTTTTTTTTCAAATACTCTTCAACGAACGCATTTACAAACAGACAGCAGAGGGGGTCGGGGGTCGGGGAGGGAGCAACAACCTCTTGGGGACCAGGGCCCCCTCACCCAACCCTAGCACGACCTCCCTGAACCAACGAAATTCGAAAAGTTTAAAAATAACTGAAAATAAATGTTACAGAAATGGAAATAATGTTTCAGAAAAGTTGAAATTCCACTTTTCGTCAGGAAAGTGAATACTCCTGCAGATCGGCGTCAATTTGTTTGACACCTCGTTTTAATTGGATCGCTTGGACAGGTGCGTGTGAGTTTTGTTGAGACTTTATTAGCTGTTGATCTAATAACTGCTGAATCAATTGATTGATTGATTTCATTTATCAAAGTCTTTCAATCCATCACTTCCATAACCTGTTACTTTCAATTCATCAGTTCATAACCGGTTACTTTCAATTCATCAGTTCATAACCTGTTACATTCAATTCATCAGTTCATAACCTGTTACATTCAATTCATCAGTTCATAACCTGTTACATTCAATTAATCAGTTCATAACCTGTTACTTTCAATTCATTACCTCACAACCTCTTAAAACTGAACTAAAAAAACTCAGTTATAAACAAAAAAAGTGCTTTTGCATCAATATATATTCTTTGTTGTCTTTTGTTGACCTTTGACGACCTTTGACGAGGGAAGATCGGGAAGAGGAAAAAGGTGAAAAATGCAACTGATGTGGAACCAAATATTGGAAATTGTGTTGTGGACATCTTTGCCAGCCATATTCATAATCATATTCATAATCCAATTCAAAATCATAACCGTAACTACAATCATAATCATGACCACATATAATGTAACTATGATCAACTATAATCATAATCAGTCATAATCGTTTGGAAGATTCCTGTTGATGTGTGTTTATTCTATTTGCTCTAAGAACGTGCTACTGCTGTAATGACGCTATAAAAATTATTTGGGAAATTTTATCTATTTACTTTTTTTTTATATATTTATTCAATCAATCAACCAACAATCAATCAACCATCCAACCAATCAATCAGATGTTTGTCAGACCTGAGGCACTGGCTGGAAAGCTATGAACACCAAGCAAGATACTAAAGTTCTAAACTTAAGGATAATATCATTCACTTATTTTCCAATTACTTAATTTCATTCTTTCCATTCCTTAAAATATCATTTTCCTCTTCATTGGAGCATCAGGATCCCATTTATCTCCTCTGAGTGTCTTTACTTTCTCGACCATGAGTATCATGCCTTCCGATGTCTTTGCTGCCTGTGCGTTCAGCTTTTCCATGATCGAATTGACTTTTTCCTCTGATTCGGCATCCATTTTGTGTCCAATCCTCATCATAACATTGCAAAGAGCCTCTAGTATATCTTCATGATTTAGCATATCCATTAACTGGGAGAAGCACATGAACGTAAAGTTTACTGGCAGTTTGCCTATTAAGAATAATTCACCAATGAACTTGATAAAACCTTTCGAACGTCTTTTAGACTCCCGTAACATCATATCCTTTTTTTCAGTTAACTTCTTCTTTTTCTCAAGCGTAACAGCATACTTTACTCTTGCAGTCAGTTGTGAGAACGTGGCTTCGTCCTTCTTGATCCTTTCTAATTCTTTCTGACATTTTCGTATAAGAAGACTCCTCGCATAGACCACTTTTTTGTCTTTTTTGACGGCTCCCAAAGTTGCTAAAGTTTGAATAATTTTAGCGCATTCATTTGAGAGGATGATTTCTTTGATGGCTGTTTCGAAAAGCAAACCTATGTATCTGTCACGTTTGTCCGCTGAGTTTTTTAGTAAGTCGATGAGTTGTTTCTCGATTTTGGCGATGTTGTCGTGAGTCAATCGATCGAGAATCTTCTTCAACTGTCTCTCGTCAAATAATATATCAGCCTCATTCTGCATCATTCCTAAGCTTTAGAGTCTCTTTGCTAGTTGGGAAGGAAAACATTTATATTTGTTTAGGATTCTCCATAACAAACTACATTCAAAGATATGTATATTTATTATTTTTAAGAATTAATTTTAATAAAATATTTAAAATACAATCGTGAATTAAATTTAAAATTTTATTACCAAATTATCAAGCTTCTACCCCATCATCCCATTCGCGTCAAGATTTGAAAATCTATAAATCTATAAAAGCCGAGTGTTTTTAAACAACACTATTGATAGTGAAGTTCATTACAGCATCAAAAGCCAAACCCATTAATTAGCGATTAATTAATTAATGAGGTTGACAAATGTGTTTGTAAACATTTGTAGAAAATTTTGAGCCGAAAAAATGCCCTGCTCAAATGTAATCATCCCTCCCGCCAAAGGGTGCTTCACATGACAGAAATGTTACAACATGTGATGCATTTTGTAAACTTTTATTTCGAAAGCTTGTAAAGATCACATTAAATTACATAAATAT
>MPNW01001333.1:0-13324 GCA_011800805.1 Hirudo medicinalis
TATTGTTATTATTATTGTTATTATTGTTATTATTATTATTATTATTATTATTATTATCATTATTATTATTATTAATATTATTATTAATAATATGTTTGTAATGATTTGAAGCTTTATTAAATTTATAAATTGAAACTCTGCAGAACTTAAGGATATTAAATTTTGACAATCAGTCGCGTGCCGAGGTGCGATGTAATCATGAGTATAATTATGATTATGATTATGATCATGATTGTAATTATGATTATGATTATGATTATGATTATGATTATGATTATGATTATGATCGTTATTGTAATTATGATTATGATTATGATTATGATTATGATTACGATTACGATTACGATTATGATTATGATCGTGATTGTGATTATGATTGTGAACACCTCATTTGCATCGCCATCGTCTTCTTTTTAATCCTATTTTTTGCAATAAATAAAGTCACGATCATATCAACATCATCATCATCAGCAGCAGCATCACAATCATCATCATCACCATAATCACCATCCCCACCACCACCACCATCATCATCATCATCATCATTTCAATCAATAAAAATATTTGGCGCAATCACAGAGATGGCATTTTTCATTTTTTTTCATCACAAATAAACGGAATTTAAAAAACAAACAAGATGGATGAGGAGGAGGAGGAGGAGGAGGAGGAGGACAACAGTCGTGCAATTGAGACGACAAAGTGAAGCATTTTTGAAAAATTATTTTTTTTTTCTCAACAATTATTTTATAAAAAAAAAAATATTTTCTTTTACGTTTAAAGAAATATTAACGGAATATGTTTAAAATAACGTCGTTGTAAAATAAAATCCGCCTAAAAAGAAAATCCACAAGATAATGATTTTTATATTTAAAAATGAATATGTAGAAATAAATAAAATAAATAAATAAATAAATAAATATGTCCGGAGTTGTCTTTTTGAAGAGAAACAAAAGGAATGTTTACGATGTTGTTGAACCTGTGTTTACGCTCGCTTGGCGTTGTTAGCAACGACAACAAGACTACATGGCAACCACAACAACCACAACTCTCAATCTTGCAAAGATGTGAAAGAAGGTAGTAATCATGCGCGCGCGCGCACACACACAAACACACACAGACAGTCGCACAAACACACACACACACACAGACACGCGCACACAGATTTTGAAGCACCACGGTACACATGATTCCAGGCCAAGGTATTTCGGACTTGTTTATGGATTTAAGTGGCTAGCATTCTTCAGAGGGGTTGAACCAATGACGCGTAGGATCACTTAGCTAACTAAGTACGTTATTAATGCTCATTAATAATTCTATTATTACGATCTCTTTTATTTTTATTTTTATTTTTATTTTCATGTAATTAATTATGCAAAGGTGTCCTCGGGGAGACTATTACATTCCAACCGGACCAGTGTCCACTGGAAAGGATGTCAGCCTATCACATTTGCCGATGCTTTCGTCCTTAAGATATCATATCCTCCAAATCCGCAAGGACGTCATGGATGGGGTGGGGCGCTCCCCAACCCCATGAGGAGCTGCCGCTCCCCTGATGAGCAAAAACGTCGTCCCCTCAAGTTGAGCGAGGGTTTGCTCCCCCTTTGCCTCTCAGGAAAATGCTGAAATGGCGTCCCTGTGCAAACACGGTCGACCCCTCACTCGACCGGTATCAGGTGGCGCAAGGAACTTTGTGCTCCGCGGCAATTACAAAACGGTGATAAATATCACGGCTCTGAGTACTCCGATAAACTTCTCCGTGTCACGTGATCGTGGCCCCTTAAAACAACAACAACAACAACAACAACAACAACAGCAGCAGCAACAACAACAGCAACAGCACAATAACCACGGGAATTTAGCACAATTCCACGTATATACACAACCGTTGATCGATCTTCTGAATTCGTAAAATGATATCATTTATTAATTAGGACGAGAATTAATCGCCCTGATAACCGTAGATTATCATTTGCTGATTACCATCTGCTCGCGAGTGAGGCAGGAACTTGGCAAACAGTGGCACTGACTAACAGTGGACTACGGTGTTCCTCGTGGATCTTTGGAAATGATGATGGATTGATGAGCTGACGAAAGAATGGTGTCCCTTAAGCCGCACGGACGTGGACAATGGTGCCAGGGATCGGAGTAATCTCTGCTCAGGCGATGCAGCGCTAACGCCTGGACGATTTAGCAGCGCCATGGTTTTTTTTTCAGTCATTAGGCGCAGACGTCATCGGATGCATCCACTGGAGTCTTATGGAAGGCGTTATATTACGGCCATCCTCTGATCAATCTTCCTCTCTAATCCTTATCCTTAAATCCGTCAACAGACTCAAATGACTGGATGCGCTCATAAAAGTTATGATTTATTGCTGCGGAGATGATCCCTGCACCGAGATATTTTCTCGAATTTAAAAGTTGGCGAAAGTAGAAAAACATTCGAATGCTTAACGACTGAGTTTTTGTTTTTTTGAGATTTCAAAATGTCGTTTTCTTGGAGTTTTTGGTTTGGTTTTTCCAGCAGTGTTCAGAGAATTTCCTCGTGACGTAAAATATTGTTCCTGCAAATGTCTGAAGAAGAAGCTATCTCCAATAACTTTGGAAAAAATCCGGCCATAAATATTTTAAACTCAAAATAATCTGCGAAAATTTTGCAAAATTCTCACATAATGAATGCACCAAACGCTGAAACAATGTTAATAATTCGTCACGATGAAATTCGAATAATATTGTGTAAAACAGAATTTGTCAAATTCGTCATTTTTAAATCGCATAACGTAAATTGAGCGGTAAATGAAAACATAAAACATTCCAGAGTTTCGATCCGTTCTGTCAAATCTGTCGGATCGAACTTGATAAGGTGCTTTCGGTGTAAGGAATGTGTTTATTTTGAACGTCGCACTCGGGGTCCGAACAATATTTTACATCCAATAAAAATTTAATGTCGAATCTGACAAGATGGAGCTTCGTGAATATTTCGCTAAAAAGATTGTTTATATTAACAAGTCAAGGCCGATTCATCCTTTGGGAAAGTTGCCGTCGCCTCTACCCTCCTGAGTTTTGCGCGAATTTAGCGCTCTTCATCAAAATTGAAGGATTCAATTTTTTTTTTAAAACAAGGATAATATTTCAAAATTGGGAAATTACAGCCATCTTTGAGCCGATTTGACGAATTCGCTTATAGGAGGCCTTGGAGGGTCCAAGATTAGCGTGCTGGGATTGGCAGCGATGACGATATTAATCGATCCTCGGTCAGCCATATTTTAGCCGACCTTTGCTACCCGAATATTTCTGATCAGTTCTCGCTTCGTTTCGGCTTTATGAAGTCTTTCTCTCGCACATCAGTGGACGTACTGGTAGAGGAATTCATTTTCAAGCTCGTATAAAGAGCATGTATTTCCATTTACGATCGGTTGATGGAAACTTTAACACGTCGAGCCTCCCGCCGAGATCATAAATGAAGAATTTCTCTCCATTAAAAACATTAGGCAAACAGCTGTCGACAAAAATTACCTCTGAGGGTGTTTTGAAATTTTTTACTGCAAACTTCCCTCTCCAAGTGGGTGGAAATCCCCTGCAGCGAGATTCCGTTTCAAGGGTGGCCCGTCCATTATTTTCCCTGATTTTTTTCCAAGTTTACAAATGCGGGCATAAATCAGCAGAGAATGATTGCCCAGGACAGGCAGAAACGTTGACAAAGACAAAGTAAGATGATGACGAAGTAGCTTTTGACTGTTACTTTGGCACTGTTTTCTTTTTTCTGCGATCTCCACAGGTCGTTCTATCTGGTCCCCGTCCACCATGGCGAGTTCCCTTGGCACCATTCTCGAGTTTCTCGGCATCTGTAGAAGCAATTTGATCCCTTTGTTGGTAATAGAATTGAATTCTGTTTCGCCAATGTTTGAATCTCGTCTTGATAAGAAAAATCCCAGTTAAAATATTTTCACCTTCCTCTGATACTCGATATTCAGTGCGACTATGATACGAGAGATGCTACTTAGTAGCAATGGAGGTATCAGATGCACCGTGTAGGACTCAAAGATTGTTTACTTGAAATTAATTTTTCAAGTTCTCGTGTTGTGTGATGTGCAAACTGTTGCAATGGATTTTGTTCTGATGGGTGTTTTTATAAAAATAAAAATAAAATACTTTCACAAAATGACGAACATCTGTTGACAGTGTGTTTCTTTTCTTTTATCCGCATTAAAATCTGTGTCGCACTTAAATTCACACCAGCGAGTGCATAACTCTCTCTCTCTTTTTGTTCACAACTTCTGATAATTCTAACTAAATTGTATTCTTATAATAATAATAATAATAATAATAATAATAATAAACAGCAATAATAAAGTCTCTAATGTTGACATGAAAATTGGTCGGACATCTTGAGCAGTGTGACATTTAGACTAAATCTATAATCATTTGTTTGCGATGGTTTTCTTCGATTACCGATTGTGCCCGAGATTACCAAGACGAACTTTCTCCAAACACATTCATCACCGTTGTCAGTACATAAATATTATCATTATTCCTTTCTCCAAGTTTTAAATCATTTTTATTTCAATTCATTTCTTGCAGATCTTCAAAGAAATGATCCTCAAAGAAGGTAAGCAATAAAAATTCTCCGTTTTCATTGACATCAAAATCTCACATTCCCCAACAAGTTGTAGCGCTGGTCCAGAAAGAGTGAAAGAGTGTCATTAAATCCTGCCAAACGTTCTGCTATCTGAGCTTTCGTATCTCGAGGCATTTGTCACTTTGAAGTGATTTAACGACATCAGATAAACTCTCTGGAAGTTCATTTTAGGTGCTCCTATTGTTCCGAGTGGAATGGATTCCACTAACGAACTAACATCAAGACGAGGTGCATACCGAGAAGCTTGCCTCTGGCTGTCTGTTCCTCGAATGAGTGCTTTTCCTGAAGCCGAACTTCATTATTAAGTCATTGTCTTTATTTACGGCTTCAGGAAATTCTTGCAAGGAAATCTAGAAGGCCAACTGATAAACTAACTGATTGTAGATTGGAAGACGTATCAGATAGTCCAAAATATTTATGGGATAAATGTCAGGTTATTAATAGCAGTGTTTATGCTTCACAGAGTAATTGTATATTTTTTTATAATATTAATTGGATTGTCGAATAATTAATTAAGAGGTTGACTTAAAATATCTTACAGCTTCAATCAGTTAATCTTTTCTCACCACGATTGGCGTGTCATGCCATCCGACCATTAAGTACGTGTTACTAAGCATGAAATAAGTCCATACCTGCCGCTACAATGCCCTCTGCCCAGGGCCGCCTAGTGGAGGGGGCAAGTGCCGGGGGCCTGGCAACTTTGTGGGTCCCGCTTGGGTTTTAAAACGGTTTTTTTGCTTTTCCACTACCAAATTGGCATAACCTAGGACCCCTCTAGAGGCACGACATTTGGTCGGCTGCCCTGCATCTGGCAGAACTGATAAATTGTGAATGTTTACAGGGTGATTTCACACAAATAATTTATTTACTATGAAGATTGTTGTTAAAAATTGTCCATCCATAAAAAATAAAAACTTATTTTGAACCTCGACTCTAGAAATTTCTAACAACTTCATGGGTACGACCATTCTCCATCGACAACAAGAATGTCTTCCTGGATCTAAGGATACCTGATCGGTGAAATTGGCCTGCGCTCTCTTTTACGATTATCTCTCTCCTTGTAATGATAATCCTTACTTTCCTTGTAATGCCTGGAATCCTCCTGATACCTGTAATCATAGTCCCTGTGACATGAGTCGCGCTCGTCGTAATGATCGTCACGGTCCTTGTGTCGGCCGCCGTAGCCCTTGGAAAGGTAGTCCTTGGGGCGGTGGTAGTCATCTCTGTCACGGTGGTGGTCATCTTTGTCACGATGGTAGTCATCTCTGTCACGGTGGTAGTCATCTCTGTCACGGTGGTAGTCATCTCTGTTACGTTGATAGCCACCTCTGTCACGATGGTAGTCCTCTCTGTCACGGTGGCGGTCACCTTTGTCACGGAGATTGTCATCTCTGTCACGGTATCTGCTCTTCTCCTTGTCGAGGTGCTTGTCGATGTCCTTATTTCTATGTGACTTCTCACGCTCGTCGACGTCTCTACTCCTGTGACGTTTGGGCGACCTCGATCGTCTTCGATCTTCACTTAGTTTCCCTTTGCGAGAGACTGACCGCTTTCGTTTTCTTTCGCTAGTTTCTTGGCAGACTTCGACCTCCTCTTTGTCGGGCGTTTTCTCTTTTGAGTCTGAACGACTCACGTCCATCTTGTTTTCAACCTCGACTTTGATCCTCGAGTCTTCCGACGATGTCTCTTCTTTGTTGTTGTTGTTCTGGTCGCCTGGAGTGTTCAGTTGAGACGGAGGGCTTTCCAGAGTTACCTGTGGAGCATTAGCAGATTTTATAACTCTTATTTTCGATTGTATCTCTTTTAGGTCTCCCTTCGGTCCCTCGTACAACGACAAAATGGCTCTCGAAATGTCCTCCATGTCGGACTTCTTGACGCCGAAAAGGAGCCACCAACCGGGGTCATTTGGCAGAGGGTACTTCAAGGTCAGGGAGGTCAAGTGGATGCAAGCGCATGCCACGACCTCGCTTGAGTACCTTACACAAACGTCGGTGTGGTAACTGTCGTTGAGGTGGTTAAAAGCCGCCTGAACTATGAACTCTTTCTTCTCCAGGCCTAGAATCTGGCAAATGACGGGAATTAATCTATGAGGATTATTGACGCTGATACAGTACCCTAAGTCCTTGAGTATTAGGAGTTCGATCTTGGAGAGGTGCTTCTTCAAGTTGGCATAGTTGATGTCGATCCTCATCGGCTTATGATCCTTCCGCTGAGTACTTGATCTATGTGGCGGAAAACGTTCATCACGTCCCTCATCTTTCTGGCGTGCTCATCCCTGCTTTCCATCTTCGACGAAACGAACAAGGCTGCCATAGCAACCTGCTCGCCTTCGTAGTCGACGAAAGACCTCTTGTAGAAGAACCTGTGGAATATGACCTGAGCAGTGGCTATGTTGGTCATGCCCAGCTTCAGGAGCATTCCGGCCGAGTGGATGCGCTGGGTGCAGTGGATGCGGAGACACCTCTCCTCCTCTAAGGTCAGACCCTTTTCCATGGTCGGGGTGGAAGCAATCACATCTTCTGACAGGATTACGTCGTTACTGGTAATGAGTACTTCGCTAAAATCCTTGTCTAAGTATCCTGCGTCATCCATTGATGGACGATTGTTTGACTTACAGTTGTAAATGTAAAGCAATGTTGTGCTTTTATAAGTTTCTATCAAAGTGAACTTTTTTGCTTCGATAGCCAAGCGTGAAATTTTATTGACAAGGATGGCCCTGCATTAACTTGCGTGTCAAAAGATCCTGAATATATTACCAGAATATTAAAAATTTTATTGCTTTAATTAGGTAATATTAATTCAAGAACAAACGCTCTCGATAATTCTCGATATTTTAAATTAATTTAAATAAATTTTAAATTTATTTTTAATAAATAATTAAATAATAATTAAAGGGCAATATTATTTTTAAAAGTGAATTGATTACGTATTCTCGGTTCCAGCGCTATCTTTGCGACAAGATTTATTGCTGGGGACTAATTAATATCCTACCCCGATATCGAGTGACGTCATCGCCGTGGGCCGGAAGTGACTCAACAGAACGATAAGCTCAGGCCGGCATAATTTCACTCAGTAAGAATATTATGACATAAAAATGAAGCGCTATAAAAATAATTATGAACTTTCTGGTGTTACTTGGGGGTCAAGTCCAAATCATCTTAGTCATGCAGGGGACTTTAATCGAATAAATAAAATAAATATTGATAAATAAATGTTGCTTGGGGGGCCTGTTTCAAACCGGAGTCGTCCGTGGTGGCCTAATCGTTACACTTAAATGATTTTATCAGCTAACATGTGACTGTAACAGTCGATTTTATGCGGGAAAATCCCACTTCTAACACAAGAGTCTGTGCGAGTTACGCAACTGACTTTGATGACATTAATAAATATTGTAATATGTTGTAATAATAATTGTAATAATAATTATAATAAATATTATAATATGTTGTAATAATAATAATTGTAATAAATAATGTTGTAATGTTGTAATAATAATTGTAATAAATATTGTAATACGCCAAAATGCCTTTGTGCGTCCTCCACAAGTAGGATAATGGACAGCGGAAGTTCCTCGAAAAGCCTCAAATGTTTTCGTGAATGAAAATCGCCGTCAAAATGTAACAACTTTTATTACAATTCACGTCAAGAATGAATGCCAGCTCCAAACTATTAAGCTTTATGCAACTTTAAAACGTCATAACTCTCCAGAGATTCATAAATTTTAAGCCTCCGGAATTGGAAATTGGAAGGGAGGGGGGGTCGGACCAAAAGCCAAGACCCTCCTGTAATCCCGACCGTGCGTGGTCGAATGGTGCCATTAGTCACTTTAATTCCATCCATCCGTCAGCCTGATGACTTGATCATTGTTCCATCCTCGGGATGTCGTTCTCTGCCATTTTGAAGTCCGACGATGTCAAGGAGTTTCCATAAATCCAATTTGTGACCGAGTGTCGTCAAAGTCTCTCGAGGATTTAGTCTTGTTGATTTGAAATTTTTGTCTTCAAATTCGAAATATGAATTCATTATTTATAAAATGTTTTGTGTGATTTAAATTTAAAAGTTGTTTTATTTTTAGATGAGATGAGAGAGATGGGAGAAGTGCACTCAATGAAGATTACGTAAACCAAAAAGTATCATTACATCTTACTGGAGGTCTTACTCAACTTTCTCGCATGCACTCTTGCGAGCTATCCTTAACAGTATCCCGACGAAAATATCTTAATTCTGTTATCAATACCGTTTTATATTTTTTATTTCAACCAGTGCCTAATAATATTGTAATTATGTAATGCCTCTCGGTCTTGATCTTATCAAGAATCGGTCGAGTGCTCCTGTTGTGGCCGAGTTGTTGATGGAAAAGGTCGACAGAAACATTCCAGTTCCCGGGATGCGTGGTCAAAAGAAAAAGGATTATTTCCACTTTGTCGAATCCTTTAAAAGTTTAACGAAACGATTTTTAAAATGACGCACCAAAAAATTCTCGATTTTCCACAAAAAGAACATACAAAGGACCTTTCTTCAGAGATTTTTTCCTTGTTTTGAAAAAAACAAAACAAAACACGAAGCCTCAAAACGAGTACAAACAGTGATGGAGGAGGCTCATCCTGGCTTCTTTCTTCCTTTTACCATCTCGCCAATCCGACTGCGGAACTTCGTGGGCGTGTGTGCGTCCTTGTATGTCCGTGCTCTCTTGTATGTCCGTGTGTCCTTGTATATCCGTGTTTCCTTGTATGTCTGTGTGCTCTTGTATGTCTGCCTGTTCTTGTATGTCTTTGTGCGTGAGTCTCCAATGTCGGTGTTGATGTCCCCAAACATTTGGAAGTGTGAAAGAAGCTGCTTCAAAAGGAGTATTTCCATTTCTTTCAGGTCCCCCTTTATCGCTCATTCACTCGTGCTGCTTGTCTTTTTGTATTTTTTAATTGGTTCAATGGAAATCAAACCTATTGGGTTTGCCAAGTGGCTGCCGATGCTGGGTTTGTTTGCCCCCTGTGGAGGGCAGGTGCTAATTGGCGCTGGTCTGAGAAACACGTGTTCGGGAGATTGTTGACACAAATTCTTCCTTCTTTGAAAGGAAAGCATTGTTTTTTAAAGATCGCTTAATTATTTGCAGATGGAGACAGGTGAGTATTTTTTAAAATAAATAAATTAGCGTCATGTGTCCGTGTGTGTGTGTGTGTGTGTGCTCTGAAAGACACTCTCGTATGTTGTTGTCGGTTTAAATTAGAAATTACGCACAAATTATAACTCATAAGCATAACTTATATGCCATTAGCATAAATTGTAAGCCATTAACATAAATTATACTCGGTTAGCGTAAATCATACTACATTAGCATAAATTATACTGCATTAGCATAAATCAAACCTCATTAGCATAAATTATACTGCATTAGCATAAATCACACCTCATCAGCATAAATTACACTGCATTAGCATAAATTATACTCCGTTAGCATGACTCGATAATTAATTAATAAAAATTGTAATGAATTGCCAAGTAAATGAGGCCTGATGAGGACTCACGACAAATTGGAAGTAAACAACTCAGTCACAAGTTCATCTGTCATTCAAATGTGTGCAAAAAATCAAATTGGAAGTCATTAATCCCGAGACTCACTCACCCATGCAGCCTCTCACTCGGTCGTTTATTCACTCACTCACTCACTCACTCACTCACTCACTCACTCACTCACTCACTCACTCACTCACTCACTCACTCTAATTCATTCCCATTCTTCCACTCAATCCGACCATAAACTCAGCACGGCAAATTCATTTTAGAGACAGCGTGAGGCCGGAAGATCGAACATGATTAATAATAATGATATTAATAATAATAACAGTAATAATAATAATAATAATAATAATAATAATATTAATAATAATAATGTTAATGATTTAAAAATAATATAATAATATTAATAAGAAGAAGAAAAAGCAAAACCACCTGTTGTGTACACTGGGTCCCTTCGAAGGAATTTGTTCGAGCTCTTCTGTGTCACGCCGTCATCGTCATCGATGTCATCATCATCATCATCATCACCTTCATCTTCGTCGTCTTCGTCAACTTCGTCGTCATCATCGTCATCATCATCATCACCAAACTCTTTCATCATTCCATCGCGCCGGTCGCCATGGTCACCGACGTCGCGATGATTTTTCACTCCGATTTCACCATCGTCATTGTCGTCGTCATCATCCCCATTGCGATGATGATGATGATGATGATGAGGATCTTCATCTTCATCATCTTCCTGTCCATTCCTGCTCTGGTTCTCGAGTTGATTTCTCTGGGTTATAGCATCTGCGCAAAGGATTTTTTCATAATACTTGGAAGGTGGAAACTCGATATGATGATGATGAGGATGACGACGACGATGACGACGACGATGACGCTGCTGATGGTGATGATGACGATGACGACGATGATGATGATGGTGATGATGATGATTTTTATAAAAGTAGGATGATTATATTATGGCCATCGGTGTCAGCTTAACAAAAGTAAACAAGAGCCAGTGGTGTTTGCATGATGACGATAATGATGACGACGGAGATGACGACTACGACGATGATGTTGTTGATGCTGCAAGGAAGCATTGACTTGTATTTTTGCTGTTGTACTGTTGTTGTTTTTTTGTTGTTGCAGAAACCATCACTGCTGACAGCTCCAACATTATCATCCCTTCTCGATCTAATAATCATTCATTAATAATAAATACTTGTAACGAGTAGCACGAATAATGATTATTCATAAGTGATGATGATGATGATGATGATGATGCCATCGGCGGAAGAATCCGACATCTTCAGTATCTGCAGTTGTGAACTCCAAGACTGCATGGGTGAGTGAGTGAGTGAGTGAGTGAGTGAGTGAGTGAGTGAGTGAGTGAGCGAGTGAGTGACGGGAACAGTTGTTGATTACTATCAATAAAACCGCGAAACAAAGCAGACATACCTTCGGACGGAACTGGGTCGGTATAACCTAATTGCTGCTGATTGGGCGACGGAATTCCGGCCTTTTCGAAGAGCCGGTTTACGATGGAAGTCGTCGACGGTTGCTTGGAAGGCGTCACCAGGGTCAATGTGAAGGTCGGCCTGACTGGAAGGTCAAATGAACGTGACTACGACGATGATGATGATGATGATAATGGTGATGATGACGACGACGACGACGACGACGATGGTGATGATGATGATGATGATGATGATGATGATGACGACGACGATGATGACTATTGGTGATGACGATGATGATGACGATGATGATGACGATGATGATGACGATGATGAGTGACGATGACGATGGNCTCTCTCTCTCTCTGTCTGTCTGTCTCTCTGTGTCTGTGTGTGTGTGTGTGTGTGTGTTTGTGTGTGTGTGTGTGTGTGTGTGTGTGTGTGTGTGTGTGTGTGTGTGTGTGTGTGGTAATCACTCCAGGTAATCTGTTATTTTGACGGAAGAATCCATTGCGCTGACGAGGGGTGTCGAGTCAGGTGGTAATTAATTATTAACAAATGAGGGCGTAAATTATGCACGCGAGGAGTGACAAAAGAGGAAGAGGAGTTGCGTTGTTGGTTGGATGGATGGATGGAGCCTCTCAAAACGGATGAATGAAGGATGAAACGACGGATGAATGAAGACACAGGAAGCAACAGCTTTAATAGTTTCAATAAATATATCTATCTATATATATATATATATAAATATCATCTAATTGTATGTTTTAACTGCTTAAAAAAGAAATACATGTAAATAAACATCAATTTATGATTATTCACATTAGCTAGGAACTTGTATACTGTGCAGGCTTTAGGCATGACCGAGATGTACCACTGCACACGGTACCACCAACCAAAGAAATCTTTTTTTCTAGGGGACAGGGGAGCAACAGGACGGGCGCAGAGGCTTGTGGGCATGGATACGGTTCAGCATGGATACATAAGTCCTTATAACAGTGCAAAAACAATGTAAAAGTGTTTCTATCATCCTTTAATATGGACTTCTTGGACAATCAGACCAATCAGAACAACGTCCATGAGATGTTGCCTTATTAAGAGGATTATGAATATTCATGAGGTCCTTTGGATGGCGTGCTATTAAGATGTGACTGATTAAAATTGATTGACCGAAGACTTGATTGAAATCTTCGATTCGTGATTGAAAGCAGTCATCAACCAAATGAGCAAAAAAAAGGATGAAGTGCATTTCTCCGGTTGATGGCATCATCAATCCATTTTAAGTTCCAAATCGGAGAAGGTATTCCCACTTCAGAAACCGAAACTCAATCAGTCGATTGAAAAGTTGAAAGCTCCAACAGATGAAAGTCCATTCATTCATTTATTTATTGAAATTCCAGATTTTTTCTTCTGGACTTCAAAATTCACGAAATATTCCACGTTTCCAGGAAGGATTGTCTGCTTCGAAAGTGATTGTCGCTTGAAACGTTAGAAATTGCAATATTAATTATTAACTTCGTCGTCATCGTCACCGTCGTCGTTGTCATAATCACCATCATCATCATCAGCAGCAGCAGCAGCAGCATCGTCGTCATCGTCATCATCGTCATCGTCATCATCGTCATCGTCATCATCATCATCTCGTCGTCGTCATCATCATCATCATCATCATCGTCGTCGTCGTCGTCTCGTCGTCATCATCATCATCATCGTCATCATCATCATCATCATC
>MPNW01001334.1:0-22500 GCA_011800805.1 Hirudo medicinalis
CATTACATTACATTACATTACATTACATTACATTACATTACATTATATTATATTATATTATATTATATTATATTATATTATATTATATTATATTATATTACATTATATTAATATAATGTTTATATATTTATTATCTGACATAAATATTTCGTTAAAACTCAAATTCTCATCCCCAAGGCTCGACTTGATCGTTGGACACTCGGGGTCAACCAGTCCCGAGGTCTCAGAGGGCAGACTAAGCATGGCGTCCAGGATCATCAAAATAGAGAAACAGGTAACTTGATCAAGATGGGCTTGTAAAATCATGTTCGCCATATAATATAATGACAATTAATGGCAGCAGTCGTAATGTGTCGTGTTCGAAACCCAGCCTGCACTGCCAGGGGTTGTCCTTGGGGATGAGCGCTATATAAATGGTTAACAAAAAGCGCCGCTGATACTACGCTTTATAAATGAACTGCAGAAATACGACCGTTTTGTTTGTAAACACGACTTTAAAATCTCAATAATTCGAAAATAAAAACTACAAATATCTCAAGGTAGTGCGATATCGTGAAGGAAACATCTTTCGTGTCTTGAACTGAGTTTTTCGTCGACTTCCTCATTTCCAAGGATCCCTAAAATTTTAAAATTCCAATTCAGCAACTCAATCAAGAATGCCAAACTTCTTACGCCGAACGTTTCGAACCCCATCTGGTAATTTCATCAGGAAAGGTTTTTTCCCCCAGTCCAAAACCCCTTTACGATTTTATAAACCCTCAGCTACAGAATTCGAGTGTTTTATCTTGGCTTCCATCTTTTGAAAACGTCGACACCAGCTGCACGGTCGTCAAACCCTTCTGAAAGAAGCCTTTCTTTGTATTTTCTATAAAAACTAAATAAACTAAAAAAAAATCTCATCTGCATGAAAGACTCCAGTTCCTATGAAATCGTCCAGAAGCAAGGTCACGCAGCCAGCTTCCTGGAATTGAAAGCATCAACGGAGCGTCGAATTCAAACTGGAGAATTGTTCTTTCCATCACAGAGTTTCCATTACTGGCCTCATACGAATCCGCTCCATCCATCTTCTAGCTTATTTCCCGAGTCCAATGAAATTCCTTTGAATGACTTTCCTTGTCCATCTAACGGACTACTGTGGACTCATTAAGAGTTTATTACCGTCCTAATCGTCCAGGACGTGTCCCGACCCGAGACACTGGAACATTATTCAAGATTTATTGCCTTTCATATTTGACATCTTGTTTGTCTACGCATGCCGGATCAGGAGAGCAGCAGTTTGTGCTCAAATAACACGGCCTTATCTTGTCCGGACCAATATTCATGCCGCCGTTCGTGTTTGCATGCTCAATAAAATTCCTTGCGACAGGAAAAACATTTTTGGACAACAAAATAAAAACTGAGTCGTCGAATTCCACAGAATTCTTTACCTGAGACCGGATGATTCCATCGATACGAAGACGTGAGAAAAGCAAACGCTCTTGCATAAACATACAGATACAAACAAACAGATACAAACAAACAGATACAGACAAACAGATACAAACAAACAGATACATACAGACAGATACAAACAGACAGATACATACAGACAGATACATACAAATAGATACAAACAGACAGATACGCCGCCATCGCTCTCACAATTCGACACAATTCCTACAAATTTGCCGCCGATTTATTTGAATTTTCATCGAACATCGGAATGTAATCAAGATGAATTCGCGTTTCTGTGGAATTGCTATCAACAGGTCAGCTGTATCGAGTCGAAGCTCGACACCCTGGTGGAAATGCATCGCAGCGTCAGGGGAGAATCCTCCATTCACACGAGAACAGACTCACTACCGTCAAATCAATCTTCAGAATGCAACGATGCAGAACCGCCGACGTCAGGCAGACGCCTCTTTGGACTGAGTCACTTTCCGACGAGGTACGGCAGCAAACAGCATCACGAGAGGGCCTACAAGCAGCTCAGCGAACCTCTCAGTAGTAGCGAGTCCATGAGAAAGGAGCCCCACTTGACCGTCGGGCAGTACAACTCGACCAAGAGAAGCGCCGAACTGTCCAGCGATCGACTACACTTTCTGGGGTCGCAACAGTCCATCGAACCCTCCGCTGGCGGTTCGAACAAGTTGAGGTGGCGGCAAAACGCCCCCTTAGAAGCGTTCGATTCTCACGACATCATACGCTCAGAAATCATGCTCAATCGGCTTCAACATTTCGACACCGACGAGCAGCCAAACTCCAACCAGCTGGAGAATAAAAAACGGAGAATGGTCGACAACCAGGATCAGCTCGACCCCTTTCCAGCGACCATCAAGTCTTCGTCGAACGCCATGGAAGAGACCTGCGTTGAGCGCCAAACTCTGTACACTCTGAGCGAACATACGTCTGCAACTTCTAACACTTGGTCACACTCTGGCACTGCCTCGACGGACTTGGACTTGTGCAAGACAGAAACAAAAGAATGCGACATGAAGAGCACGTACAGCACTCCATATCAGAGCGAGTACAGAGTAATCTCTTCAGAAGGAAGAAGCAGTTCAAGGAAAGGAAGAGAAAATGAAGGTCTTTCTTTAGAACCGGAAAGGTCAACTCCGGACATCATAGAAACGAACGAATATGAACCTCTACTGCCAGATAGTCAAGATTCTCTAGAACATGTCGACTGCAAGTTGATCAGAAACAAATGTTGTCCGTACCTAGACGCTTCCAAACATCACGGTCGGCACAATGGCGAATCGAAAAGCGGCCAAAATAAGCTCGCAGCCATTCCTCTCCTGGATCCTTTATTCGTTGAGTCCAGTCTAAGCAACCAGTGTCCTTCCATTTTCCTGACCATGCCCTCAAACGAGAGGATAAGTTCAGTCGAAGACGGAGTCAATTCCAGGGAAAGTCTCCTGGAAGAGCCGGATAAACGTCTGGCTACGATATCGAGAAGCATTTCAGCTCTGTGTACGTTTGACGAACTTGTATGAAAAGAACTTGAATCTTAAAAATTAATCATCTCAATCGCCCAGGGTACTCAAAAGAAGTAAACAAGGCTGTTTTCGAGCATTGTAGAGCCGAGATTTAGAGTCTTATCGGGAAGAGATAGCGACTCCAAACATTTGAAACGAATTTCGTGCTCGTGAAAGATCACAAAAGATAACAACTAACAAACTGTTGCCTATCACAGAAACTGGAGTTTCATTTTTGAGTCACTTCGAGAATCTAAGGCAAATCAATTACTCAACGTCAGTCCACCTCTTTGTTCGATTCAATCTTTTGTTTTTCTTTTGAAAAGGTCGCGTTTTGAATTACGTACAATGTTTGCCGAAATGAATCAACATTCTTTTTAAAAGGTTTATTTGTTTTGAAACGTTTTACTGTTTTGAATAGTCTTTAAAAAAAAAGAAAGATAAAACATAATATAAGAGTAATAAATGAAAAAAAACACTAATAAAACTGTCAAATCTCCTAAAGCAAGATAATTATTCACAACTTAATTTGATAAACATTTTCAAATCGCCGACCTCTACCAAGATTACTCAAATTATTGCTGAGGGGTCGTCCATTAATTAAGTCAGCAAATCTAAAGTAATTTTTGACCCCCTCCCTGACCCTTGTCAACAATTGTCAAATATTTAAAGACCCCATATCAAAATTATGTCAAAAAACTGACACTACTATCCCCACTATAAAAATGTTTTTTACAATTTTGAATTTGTACCTTGTAACACCTTGAATTTGCGACTATTTTATTTTGAAAATAAATCAAAAAATTGTCAAACTGAATATTATTGTCAATTTTTTAATGTCAGCTTCTATCATCTTCCCATGAGAAAGTCAAATTTTCCTCTATTGTAACAATAAGAATGGTGTCAGATTCATCATCTCCATCATTTTGTTGAACTGATAAGCCAGACAAATCAACATCATTTTCATCTAACCATTCAGCTCATAAACTATCAGAATATGTGTGTACTAATTGCCATCAGTTCTTTCTGTCGTTTGGCAGCCACTCGAATTGGCCGAAGGTCTTTTGTTGATAAACAGGTGTTAATTTGTTACGCCCATGATCGCCCTGTCGGTGTTGTTGAACACGTTTCTCTAACATGACTTGTGAAAAGGGCCGCCGACAAAAATTACCTAGAAAAACAAACCTAGTAGGCATAGCGGCCACGGACCCATATGTTATGCTAATTTGGAAATGGGCGAACAAAAAAAGGTCGTGAAAAGTAAAATTTCAATGTTTTTAAAACCGGGCGGGCCCCTAAAATCGCCCGGATCTTGGGCACTTGCCCCCTCACAGCGTCCCTGCATGTGAAATGACATAGAGGTCACACAATTTGCAAATCCCTTCAAGCAATGACGACTGAAAGACTAACCTTAACGTCATAAATCCATCTCTTTAAATTTGGATTTTTATAATAAAAAATAACACTATCGACGCCAGTTAATCTTAAGCCTCCTTTCCCTTGTCAGGAATTGTCAAACTTTTTCAAGGCCCCTATTTTGTTGACATAATTTATGAATGGTCCCCGGTCATTTTCTCGACGTGGAATCACTCCCTACGACCATGTCGTCTGACAATCTAAAAAAAATATACACTCCCCAAAACCGCACCCTAAGTGGTTCATCCCAGCCCCCTCCCCACCACCGTCCCGTTTTTCATCCCTTAGAAATTAACGAAAGACAATTAACACTTTTAGATTTAATCTGACTTAATGCAAATCCTGGAAATCCCCAAAAGTCACAGCAAATGAAGAGAGATCCACAATTACCACAATAGAGGACCAATTACGAATAATATAGACAAAAAAATCTATATAATAGTTTTATAAATTGACATTAAAATAAATACATTTCAATCTCAGATCCACGTCTTGAAAATATGCAATTAATCATTAAATTCAAATCTCATTTAAAACAACTGCACCAATAAAGCAGCAACCAACCCGATGCCATCTTGGGGAACGACGTAAAACGACCGGGCAATTGTAACGCACAATGGACAGACGCAAAAAGTTCACAAAACTTTCACGAAATTTGGCGGTGACAATCTTCCCTACTTCAGCCCGACCGAGAGGGTCAGTTTCGAGAGGCCGTGAATCTTTCGATCCATTTTTTCGTCATTTTCAGATAGAAAGAGGGCTCGTACGGGCGGTAGTCCATGTACTCGAAGCCCTCGAACGACATCGGCCGGGCCTCTTCGATTTGCGTGCCTTCGTGCCATTCGTTGAACGAGGTTATCGAGATCACCCGAGCCCCGGAATCGATGGCTTTCCTGAAAGCCGTTTCGTAATAAACTCCGTCGCCCCTGTCCCTGAGATTTATGCGGTTCCAGTGTCTGACCCTGACGTCCGCATACCCGGGAGCGACGCTCGGGACGAACATCATGCCCGACTCGGCCTGCCGGCGGCTCAGCGCTCGCCAGTTCCGGAACGTCGATCCGTAAGTGAAGCCGTCCGTGCCGAAGTAAGTGTAGAACCCGTCGAATCCTCCCTCGCTCAAAGAGGCGATGTCCTTTCGCTCGATCAACAGCCCGACGAAAATGCCGTCCAGTTCGGTGCCCCTGACGGAGAGGCCGTCGGAATCGTTCCTCGGCCCGAGGAGCTTCCTCCAAGCATCGGGCTCGGTGAGGTAGGAATCGTAGATGTAGTACATCGGGAGCAGCCGGTCGTCCTTGATCCTCCTGTAGAAGGCAGGGTGCGAGCCGTAATTGGACAGGACGTACTCCAGGTTCTCTCTCAAAGACACCTCGTTCCGTCCGTTGTAAGGCTCTATGTGGAGGCAAATCTGAGAAAGAAATTTGCAGACGAACAGGGTGAACACAAACACGATGCGTTGCGATGACATCATTCGATGACATCGTTGTTTATTAAGGAGCATGGATATTTTGTAATTATCACTAATTATCATAATTAGGCATTAGCCAGCTCAAAATGCCATAAATATAACTTAATCGATATTCGGGTGAATTAGCCGAAATCTAATTTAGCAAACCAATGCAAAATTAAAGCTTCAAGTTTGTTACACCTTCTGTCAGTCACACGAGGTAACAATTGAACATCCAAACCCATAAAATCACAGGAACAATGACCTTTACGTGTCGTGAAACCCAACTTGCACCACCACAAAGCACCCCTGATGCTCACACTTATGGCACTATATAAATAAACTCACTCACTCACCCACCCACTCAAACCCACTCACTCACTCACTCACTCATCTTTAACCTTGTGAGCAAACACTTCTCACCTTGAGGTTAAATTTCTGAGCCTCGTCGAGAAGAAGGGGCAGGACCGAATCCGAGAATTCACCTTCTCCGTCGTGCATGCCCGGGGGATACCACGACACTGCCAAGACACCTGGGGACAGAATAAACAAGAGGGTCTACTGAAACACTTTTAAGTTTGGCATGGAATGTCTGTATTCCTTCACAGATGCTTGGATGAGTGTAGTGGATGTTATAAAGATGGTTGCAGCTAAATTTTGTATTCATTTCAATAACCAAGAGCCTTTGCACTTCGTAAACTAAACACAAACATTGACAAACGAAGCAAACATCAACGCAGCAAACGGTAGCAGTTTCAGGAGCACAAATAAAAATGAATTGAAAATCCCTTATGAAAGTGACCACCAGTCTAAGGATGATGATCAAAAACTATTTATGAACAAAGTGCTTAAAATAGTCAAAACAAAACCCAATCCGCACACCAATCCCAGCTTCTCGAATCTTCTTCATGTGGTAGTCCACAGTCATCTTATCTCGCGAACTGTAAAGCCCCAGAAGAGGGTAAAAGTTAGACCCAATATCTCCAGGTGGCTTGTGTTTTCTGGTGTCCCTGTTGTCGGTTGGGTTTTTCGGCAAATACCGATGATTCCAGTGAATGTATTTTCCGTCCATTTCTGGATTTCCATACCAGGGATAATAGAAGACGTGTACGTCGTAGTTTGCCTCGCCGAGCACTAACAAATCCAGTTCCGGAAGATTTTTAACGATCGATGTCTGTCTATTGTCTTCCTTGTCGTCGACGACTATCCGGTCGATGACGGTCGTGGACACTTCCACTGGCTCCAACAAGTGGAACATCAAACATGTCATCAAGGCGGAAACTCCGATCAAGAATAGAACTTGCTTGACTTTCGATGTCATCAGAATAAATAAATAAATATTTTAAGCCGACGACGGTCTTCTAAATCAAAATAAAAGGCGTAGACGACATTTGTATTGCTGGAAAGGAAACCGTCAGATATCGATCTTCAGAGGTACGTTCTTATTGTTCGAGAGCGCATCTGTCGAGCAAATAATCAGCCAAGTTTTTTACGTCAAGAAGCCAAACTAATATTTTAAGTTTATTTTGTATTCATTCCCTCTTCAAGGAAAGTTACTCTTGGCCATGAAATCCCCTTGGAACATAAGCCACATAGCATAATTACATTTTATGCATCATTCAATAAAACAAATCCAGTCTGACTATGACCCTAACCTCATGACCTCATGCCATAACTTCCAAGCTCAAATGAAACACAAACTACACTATGAACAAAGCCACAACAAGTCAGCGATCAGACTCCCCTTCTGATCAAACAACGGTAAACTCTGAAAATATTTTATTCTCAAAAAATATTACAGATCTCAGAAACACAAAACGCTTTACAATACGAACGACGCGTTACGGCCCGGGCTAAATGACGGAAACGAGAATAAAATCAAGAGAGGAAACGGGGAAAAAAATCTTAGCAGCTCGAATTGATTACTGTGGCACAAACACCGATCAAAATGTTTATCACAGTTCCACCGACGTTCCGAAACGACTCCGGCCTAAAAGACATTCAGAAAGGTAGCAGTGGGAATCTTAGCATTTCTCAAACTCTCAAAAATCCAAGAAGTTTCATTTACAAAAAAAAAAAGAATAATGTAATGTAACGTAACGTAATAAAGATACGTCAGAAAAATAGTGGGCAGAATCGTGCAGCTCGACATTACCTAACAGTTCGGTTGGTCAAAATAACCTAGGCTCGTCAGTCTCGGGCAAGTGTCGGGGATAAGTCTTCGGTGTAAAAATGATGCAGAAGACCCGAAAGGAGACGGCGAAATCTCGTTCGAAATCCACACGTACAAAGATTCCTGAGTGACTTGCTATTGAATCGATTCAGAACGAACGTCCTGCCGGCAGTGACCGTCCCGGACGAGGGCCCGTCAAACGGTCAGCGATATGGCAGGCCGGGTCAGCGTCTCCAGAGCTTCTCTGATCTGAGTCGAGCAGGAGACGACCTCGTTCAGACCCTCCGCCTGAAAAAGAGACAGGTCCTTGTAGTCGGATTCGTCCAGGTCGAAAGAGTCCGACATCATTTTGTTGAAAACCTGGCTTTCGAAGACCGGCTGGGCCTTGATGAAATCCGCGGCCGAAAGATCGAACTCGTGGTTCAGCTTGTCGAAGTCGTGGTTCTCGAAGATGGACTGAGAGGCAAAACTGTTGCTTAAGTCTTGAGTTAAGTGGCACATTTGCAACGAGTCGAGCAGGCTACTGGCACAGTCCACGGACGCCAGGCCGCCGCCGTTTTCGTCCACGGAACGCAGCCCGGAAGAGGGGAAGAACTTTTTTGAAGGCTTCGGGGAGGTCTCGAGGTCGTCGCCTTCATCCTCGTCGCTGCGCCTCTTCCTTTTCCTAGATGTTGTTGAGTCGGAACTTTCAATTTTCCCAAACTCTAGCTCAAAATCGACTGACATCTCTTCGTCGGAACTCAGGCTCGACTCGCAATCACTGTCGAAATCCAAACTCGGTGCCGAACTCCTGAAGGTATCGTGGCCTCTGTTGTTACGGCTCGATACGTGACCACCTCGTCTAGAGAAACCATCGGCCTCTTCATTCTTCGAAGACTGGGGATTCGATGGAGACGAACTAGACTCCATCATCGCCTGAGTTCGTGCTTGGACGATGATGTTGGCAACCATAAGGCTTTTGTGTAGACGAAGACCGCCTCTTTGATTTCTGGACGAGGCAATTTTGCCCAGAGAAATGTTGATCAGGCGCTGAGCTTCGGTGGACATTTCTTCGATTATCGCCTGTCGCCTTTTAAATCCGGTGTTTTTGTTTATCGGCAGGAAATTGGACGAAACACGAACTATAAAACAAAACAGGCCAGCGATAAAACAAAGAACATACAAACCACACGGCCCACGATACCGAGAGAATGCAAAGATGAATGTACTAGAGCCTAATTAAAAGCAGCACACGCACCCCTCCGGCCAATCGCAGGAGGGCGACCCACTTTCGAAGAAGCCGATTGCCGGACGGGAGTCAAACCGACGAATCGCCTTTAAGTAGGTCAAAACCACTAATGCGTCACTGAGCTCCTATTTCTGACATTCACGATTCTAAACATTTCCGAAACTCTGGAAAGGACTCCACGACGACGAATTGTTGAGGAGCTCACAGTTTTTCAGTTTTCCAAACGTCCAGTCCCCCCAAAACGACCCCGAACGGTCGCCGAGGGCGAATCTATGACGCAAGATAAGATTCGAATGAGACCAAGGCCATTATCTCACACCGGCGTCGAGGTAAAATCGAAAGGACCGAAATAGATTGTAAAATTCCGGATCCTTTCCGGATGTTTTCCACGCGCCACGAACGATCCTCTGACGTATTTTGTTTACGAACGGCCCACACGATCCTCTAATCAAACCGTCGATTTGCAAACAGTCGAAAACTACTCTGACCTTGAGAGCTTCGATTAGCGCTGGGATTCTGACGAATTCAAATACAAAAAATGAATGTCGAGTCATCCAAAGTGGAGTTGGACGAGGAAAGCAGAACGAGCAAGGATTACGTGGACAGGTCCTTTCGCTCGACCTACAAATCCACGAGCAAGAAAGTCTTAATCAAAGATGAAAGAATATCAAGGCGAGGCGAGACCACTGGGATCAGCACCGCCAAACAAATGCTCATCCAGAGCGCCAAGAAGGACAAGACTGCTGAAAAGATGAGCTTCGTTGTCGGGGTCACCACTTACGCTGAAACTGACTCCCAGCAAGACATCGACGAATTACTCGAAGAGCTCTTGGATCAGCTCGACCAAATGCCGGAACTTTCAGAAGAGCTGCTGGAGGAATACACCGAGATTTATCTGATGATCGATCCTAAAAACGATGGCTACATAGATGCCCCTAAGCTCTTCCGCGCCCTGCACACCGTGGGCTTTGACCCGACCGAGGCCGAGGTCATGGATATCATTGACGCCGTCGACATCAACAAGTTGGTGTCAATTTTTCTTGCCAAAATGTCAAAATGATGACATCGCCATTGGTGTTTTGGCCTCGTTTTAGAGAGAGTTTTAGAGGCGTATGTGTTGTGAACATTCAAGACTTTGTTCAGTTGCTACTGTATATACTTTACAGGCTGTCAATGCAACAGCTAGTTTTAAAATCACCACTCCCAACGTTCGGATCGAAAGCGTCCAAAATAAAAATCGAAAACAATAGTAATGTCCAACAACAGTCCATCATCATTTTCTAAACCAGATCCATTTGGCAGATCGGAAAAGATAGAATTCATTGAACTGGTGGACATGATGATGTCGAGGGACCAACCCACCCTGGACACTAAGGAGTTGAGGGACGCCTTCTGCCTCTTCGACACCGACGAGGACGGCATCATCAGCTTGGATGATGTCAAGCCGATATTCTCCAGGTAATCGCAAATACCTGAAGCGTATAAGATAACCTGTGGAATTGGATGATATAAGATCATGTAGCGCTTCACTCATGGCGTCAGAGATCAGTTGCTTTGCGTTTATTTTCAAGGGCGTCTGTGGCAGGCTAGGCTAAAAATACTTGCATATTTCAAATTGTAAACATTTTAAGAATGCTCTCGTAGTCTGTAAGAGAGAACAAAGTTCAGGGGTTCAAAACCCAGCCCTGCCTCTCAGCTGTTCTTTCCCCAGTTCGAAATGTTCAAGGTCTGATTGTTCAACCTTAGATTTGGATACGATTTCGACGACGAAGAATTGAACGACATAATAATGGTGGCAGACTACAACAAGGACGGCGTGGTGACCATGGAGGACTTCATAACCGCTGTCAAGAGGGTAAACTTGCTGTAATTATAATAATAATAATAATTATTATTATTACTAATTATTCAAATTATCGTTATTGATAAGATTAGCATCGCATTCCTATTTCTGTAAGTAGCTCTTAGCAATTCTACGTCTCTACACGATAAGGGGTAAATCTCGAGCAAATAATCATCAAATGATTACATCATAATTAGTTATTTTAATCATAACAATCTGTCGACCGGAACGAATCAATCGCTGTATACCAACTGAGGTGAAGAAGTAAAACCCCCTCAAAAAACAAAAAAACAAAAAACAAAAACAAAACAAAAACAAAAACATTCATTTTAATAATTTTGAAATCTCCAGCAAAGCGAGAAACCGTACAAGAACTTCGACTGGGACGCCATCATGAACGCCGACGATGGCCCGGTGGGGGCCGCCTACGAGTACAAGTTGGAAGACGACTACTTTGACGAGGAGAACGAGGAGGAGGAAGAAGAGGAAGCTCAAACTTGATGATGATGACGACGACGACGATGATGATGATGACGGCCTTGATAAGGAATTTTGCTGTTGCTAATAAAGCAAATTAGGCTACTTGTTATTGTTATTGGTAGTGATGATGATGATGATGATGATGATGACAGTGATGATGATGATGACGATGATGATGATGACAATGATGATGATGACGACGACGACGTTGAGGAGGATGATGATCAATTCAAGACGGAGGGATACCACGTGATTGTTTTTCTCAAACAAAAAGAGCAAAAGGTCTTCACACTCATCAACGTGTTGTCGATTCTGAACAGGGTCAGGGTTAAAAGGTCAGCAAGGGTTTTTATTGTTTAAGAATTTTGGTTCACAAAAAAGAAAAGAAGAAGAACCGATAAATGCACAAACTTTCGGTGGCTGTTAACGACGAAGACACTTCGCCATTGTAGCTCTTCTCCGTTTTAATGAAGACCTGATGATGATGATGATGATGATGATGCTGTTGATGATGATGATGAAATTGTTGATGGTGATGACGATGATGATGTTGTTGTTGATGGTGTTGATGTTGTTGTTGTTGATGATGATGATGTTGTTGATGTTGATGATGATGATGTTGTTGTTGATGACGATGATGTTGTTGTTGTTGTTGATGATGCTGTTTTTGATGTTGATGATGATGCTGTCGTTGTTGATGTTGTTGATGATAATATTGTTGTTGATGTCGATGAGGATGATGTTGTTGTTGATGATGATGATGATGATGATATTGTTGATGTTGATGATGATGATGATGATGACGATGATGTTGTTGTTGATGGTATTGATGTTGTTGTTGTTGATGATGATATTGTTGATGTTGATGATGATGTTGTTGTTGTTGATGGTATTGATGTTGTTGTTGTTGATATATTGATGATGATAAGGGTTATGATGCTTAAACAAGCATCACGAATGATGGCGCCAACTATTGATTCAAAGTGAAACGAAAACAGCTGGGAAATTCCAGCCTTCATTTTCCAATTTTCCCGATAATTGCTGCTATTTTTAACTTCTCCATCAGCTCTCCCATTGGCCAGTTGAAGGGGGGGAGTCAGAGCTAAAATTAGCAACCGTCAATAACAATGGTAGTCTAACTTATTCCTAATAATATTAATACTAACGATAATAATAATATTATAATTATTTTATTGTTACAAATGTTTTTCTTTTACAAGTAAATAAATAATTGAATAAAATCATGGCATGTCGGTGACCACTGCGGGCGGGCTGCATTCGTGTGAATGTATTTGCCTGTTGCTCAGCAATTAACAGAAAAAAATTAAAATATTTTAAATTAATTCGTAAGATTTCTTTTCTAAAGTAATTCCAGAAAGTGTTTCTCGTCGTGAAAATGGAAACGGTAAGAATGACCTCCAAAAAGAGCGCGCTTGACCCTGAGGTGTTTGAAAGGTGCCTGCAGAGGTGAAGCATAAGATTTGAATGGAAGCCTACAAATTCCCCATTATTATCTCAAGCATAATTACCGTCGTCGTCGTCATCGTCATCGTCATCGTCATCGTCATCGTCATCATCATCACCACCACCATCATCATCATCACCATCACCACCATCATCATCATCATCATCATCACCATCATCATCATCGTCATCATCGTCGTCATCATCATCATCATCATCATCATCATCATCATCATCATCATCATCATCATCATCATCATCATCATCATCATCATCATCATCATCATCATCATCATCATCATCATCATCATCATNTCACAATTTCTTCACCTTGTGAATGTTATATGCATAGTCACCATCATCACCATCGTCATCATCAACATCATCGTCGTCGTCGTCGTCTCGTCATCATCATCATCATCATCATCATCATCATCATCATCATCATCATCATCATCATCATCGTCATCGTCATCATCGTCGTCATCATCATCATCACCATCATCATCATCATCACCGTGGTGGCCGTAATTACTTCATCGTCTGCTCGTAGAGGAAATCATCCACCACAAGAGAACACTAAGAGCTACTGGGAATCAGACTTGTCTCCGGGAAATCGGAAGTGAGGTGGCTGGAAATCCCCAGTGCCTATTTATAGTCCGCATTGTTGGAACGGTGCCAAGATTGATTCTGCTAAAAATCATAGTAGTCGTGAACCTAGCACCTGCATAAATACATCGTCGCAGTGTTCATAATTATGTTCGTAGTAATATTTATTATATTATTATTATTATTACATTATATTAATTATCATTCATAATTATGAGCATAATTAATGTCAACGATTACATTGTTGATCTCACCCTCGCGATTCGCGAGGTTGTTAAACTCGAGATTACAAATAATGTTAATGACATCATTAAAATAATAATAATAATAATAATAATAATTAATAATAATAATAATAATAACAATAATAATAATAATTAATACTACTACTAATAATAATAATAATAATAATAATAAGCAAACAATCTTGTTAATAAAGACGTTCGTAATATTGTCGTGAGATATTCATTACCAAGGAATAACTGGCCTCAGTTATTTATGATAATTTTGGTGACACGGCGTCAAACGTGACGGCCTGATCAGCGAGCGCCGGATCCACCCGGGTGAAGGCCCCGGTGAAGGGTGGTGGTGGAGGCCCAGTCCTGCTGCCCGCCCGCCCCCCGACAAGCAAAAAAGAAAGGTTTCTTTGGTTGGTGGAGGCCCCCTATTTTAAAATGTTTGTATGCGCAAGTTTATCAGTTACGTAATAATTAATAATATTAACAACAACAACAACAACGACGACGACGACGACGACGACAACAGCAGCAGCAGCAACGGCAACAACAACAACAGCAACAACAATAATAATAATTGCTGTCGTCGTACGCTGGTAATTTGCTCCTCTACAAAATTACTTCAACCGTAAAGTTATTACGTCGTTAGTCATCTCTGACGTAATTACGCAATAATTAACTTTACCTTTACACGTAAACATGACTCAACCCAGAGCGGGAGTCGAATCAGAGGCTTTTGGACCCCCAGCAGACGATTTCTTAAGGTCAGTCATCAGTCACGACTTGCACGAAGAAAGTCATTAGTCATTTGTCGGGAGGTGAGCATACTTCCAAAGTGTCAAATCGCATCTAATGATTTGATATTTAAATATTTAATAACTTCGATTAAATTCAATTTACAGCAGTTTAATTAGGAATAAATCCGGAGCAATAAATTTTGCGATGTGCATCATTTCTTGGAGCAACTTGAAAAGTATCAATGTAACCATATTTGAAGCCGAAACTTACTTTCTCCCTGGCTTTGCAAATTTGTAATTTACATTACAAATCATTACAGATCATTACAAATCATTTATAAATCATTACAGATCATTGTAAATCATTACTAATCATTTATAAATCATTACAGATCATTGTAAATCATTACAAATCATTTATAAATCATTACAGATCATTGTAAATCATTACAAATCATTTATAAATCATTACAGATCATTGTAAATCATTACAAATCATTGCAAATCGTTACAATTGGAACTCTGATGTTGGCTTCTGAGGCTGAACAAGTCGAGAATCAGTTGTCATGGAAGTGGGACTAGAATTCAGGTGATGGAGCGCCTAATCGACGGGGAATGTCTTAATTGAATTCCGCTTTTAACCGATGGAATGGAGACTGTCATTTTCAATCGATTTCCATTCACGTGTCACATTACGTGAATAAGCTATAAAAAGCCTCTCCAGAACGAACGCAGCATAAAAAAGATTCAACTCTAACCGAGCCAGACTCTGCCGAAGCTGACTGAAAACCAAAGTCATGGACGGTCTCAACGAACCAGAGAAAGAATCAGACCCCGAGGAATTCTACCGGTCGAACATGTGGTTTCTATCTGGTACCAAAGGTGCTTGGACTCCCCACAAGGCCCAGCAAGCCTACCTTGTCGGAGGGTTTATAACTTTCATCCTACTTTGTCTCGTGTCCATTTTCTTCTGCGCATGTTGGGGCCTGAATAAGATGCTAAGGAACTACTTGGAGGAGAAGAAAGAGGACAAGAAGCGTCAGAAGAGCAAGGATTCCTTGTCGAATTCGCCGAAAAGATACAAGAACGACGACTCCCCAGTCTTGCAGAGAGGTATGAAGTACATGCCCCAGATAGACGTCATCAGTTCCGACGCCATCGGGATGGACGTCAGTCCCTCACAGACTTACTTTTTCGACGGAAGAAAGTAAAACTGTGTGTTAATAAATTAAAAATAGACTCTGGTAATTATTAAATTATTTACTTTTCATCGAAAGATCTGCGATGTGATTGGACAACGTTGTAATAACGAATGCGATTTTTCTTCGTTTTTAGCGTCGGCGCGATTTCTCAGACTCTATCGATCACATTTTTCGCTGAAGTGTAATTTTTAAAATTACAAATAAATAAATAAATAATTTAAACCTGCAGGTATTTTTTTTATCTTCAAACAAATTTCCAAGAAGAAATAGGTGTTGCGATCTGTTCCACTATACCTTAAGAACACCTGTGTTCCCCCGTGTTTGTGTTTGATAGGCAGTTAAGCCGAAGTGTTGTTGTAGACTCACACGAGAGAAATATTGCCGTGATACGTACCTATTATTCTCCAATATAACGATGCTAATCGAGTCTTAACACACCCGATTGTCGAGGAAAATCCATTAGCACCACAATTTGTGCGCTAAGTATTCCGAACGTGTCTTGTTTTTGTAACTGCCGTCGATAAGAACCGAGTCCGAGGGCCGCCATTAGTTCGATTCCGAATTCGCCTGGATTGAATTGTCGAATGGAGTCTTTGCATAGAAGTAAAATGTCCTTGTTTCATAAATTTATGAGATTCACAACCGGAGATAAAAAGTCTAACGAAAACTCGTCGGGTTCGGAAAATGCCGTCTCTAGGCTGACGATATCAGGTCCCACAAACGTGAAACACCAGTGTCACGTTGGGGTTGACGAAGCCACAGGGACTTTAACCGGTCTGCCGCTGGAGTGGCAGAAATGGCTCGAGGGGTCCATGATAAGGTAGACGCGTTGATTTACTTTGAATGTGAACTCAAAGAAGGGTTTATAAAATGATATGACTGTAATAGAATTGTAAATGCTGGGGTATCATGGCACTTTATAAATTATATTTTAAAAATTCATCAAAAGATATTTGAATTTGAAATTCCTATTAATATTGAGAGTGGATGTTGATAAATTGTGTAACATATTTTTGGAGCCCCATCCATCATAAAGTCCTGAGCTGCCAGGTGCTATTGTTGATGTTTCCAGACGACCCCTCAATCTTATTCAAATGTTGTAATATTTTTAGTTGTAATTCATAAAATGTAAAAGCTTGTAAACTTCAAATGAAGTTCTTTTTGTAAGAGGTGTAAAATCATTTTCAGAACTATTGGCAGTCATTCTTATCTGATGAGAAACTGTTTATATTGTCAAATTGATTGATTTTTATGATTTAAGCTTAAAATGTTTAACTGCAAAATCCTGAGGATGCAATTCAAAATATTCAAACTTGTTTTGATTTCTTCAAAAACATTCCTGTCATAATTCCTAAAGAAGAAACTCACTCAATCATATTCATAACTGCAAACATTAATCAATGCTAAAAAGCATTTGTCAACATCACATTGGTAATTGCTTGGGATGCAATCCACTATTCCAGTTTTTAATGACATTCAAATTGTTATTTGCTGATCCATCGTTAACAAAAGTTAAACGCATTCTTCTCCACTCCAGCGAGTCCGAGAAAATGGCTCACCCGACGGAAGTGGTGAACGCCTTGACGGCCTACAACAAGAACCTCATGAAACAGGACCGGCAGAAATACATGGGGTGCGGGTCGTCCGAAGACCTCGTCGGTTTTGGCGACGGGGGCAGGGCCGACTCGACGGACGAAATTCCCTCCCCCAAGGACGAAACCGGAGATAAATCTTACTCGTCGGAGGAGATGAGCATCAGGAAGACGAGGTCGTCCGAAGATTTGTCCGGCGGGTATTCCGCCTCTGCCGGTCTGTCGCCGCCTCCCGTGCCGCAGAAGGAAAAGACCAAATCCCTCAAGAAGATTTCGATGAAACCTGCAGCTAAGGTCGGGTACATTTTTATTCTTGAAAATGTTTAGTTCGGATGAGTGCGTGTATAAAATCGTTGAGAATGTTTTGGGTTTAGTCATTTGGTGGTGAACTTTTTGCTTCTTGTCATCTTTTCATTTCTTTCCCTCACCTCAGTATAAATGGTTGTTTAAAATCATAAAGTTAACAATTTCAACCTTGCCTATCATCTTCGACGAGTACTTCCTGCATTCGTGGAATTTTGAAAAAATTCTACTCAGAACTCGTTCGGTAATGTTTTGGGTTCGGTCGGGTCGTCTGGCGTCGAACGTTTTTGGCTTCTCGTCCTCTTTTCGTTTCTTTCATTCACCGAAGTTTGTTATTTCCAAAATCTGCGGTTTAACAGTTAACTTGTAATCGAGAGACTCACCATGACTTACTCTCACCTTCGACATTACTCTCGTCTGTAATCGACAGAAAGGCCTGCTCGTGCATTCATCTGCTGTAAATCGATCCGGGCGTCTAAGCTCGTAGAATCATCAGCGAATTTAACGACGTGTCGAATTACGAGCCAAGTCGAATTTCGCTTTTGACCGAGCGACGTTCTGTCGACACGACCGTCAAATAGTGGACTGTTTCTCATCTCGACATGTGATGTCATTCTCTGAAACTTTTCTTTTGTAAGTCCCAATGTCGTAAGAGACAGAAGCAGCTTTTTTGGCTTATAATCCTAGAGTTCAAATCCTAGGTTGAATATGATTTCCCACTTCAAGTCAAAGAGAGGTCAGGTCATTAGCCTTAATCTTGTGTGATTTTATAGCTTGGTGCTTGTTTTTGGCAACCTTGTTGGTATCTTAAAAGTCTTGGTACATCAGTGTTCTACCATGGTGCAGTGACAAATTCTGGTGTTTTGCTGATGGAAACAGATCACAAGTGTCCACAAAATAACTTGACTAGTGAATTCATGACCAGTTTGTGTGTGTGTGTGTAAAATACTGTCACCAAGTTACAAAGAAACCTTAGTAATAATTCCTTGATGATGACTTAGTGGAGGAATGCAACAAGCTAATGTAGTCTATTCAACAATATTTTGACATTGCTGTGAGACTAATGGACAACGAACAGAAGGGTAGAACAATGTCGAAACCTCAAGTTGCCAATAACATTTTCTGTAACAGACTGACATTGTTAATAACGGCAAAAGCATGCTTTCTATCAAAAGCATTTTGATTTTCATGGAAATGTTCCAAATGAGCTTTCTAGAATACCTCGTTTAGTGACTCCTTTTGACTTTTCTCCAAACAGCTCCCCAGTACTCCGAAGGCAGAAGACTGCGAAGACTTTGAATCGGTTCGGCGGACGGACAACCACAAGTCCCTGAAGAAGAAAAAGTCCAACAAGACGAAGAGGACTGAGGAAGAACTCATGGAATTGCTGAGTTAGGATTTGAATTGTTCCCTCTTGAATTGAAAATACTTGCTCCAAATGAATTTAGCGACGTTCTGATTGCCTGACATTTTGACACAAACGACAAAAATACTAGGTAGCCTTGAAAGAAAAGCCCTAGATTTCACATAAAAAACTCTATTTCACTGATAGAAAAAATGACTCTTATTTGTGTTTTTGAAAAGGTTTTGAAGCTCTGTTTACTTTCAGAGAGCTTCACCTCCTTTGGCGACCCCAGGACGAAGTACGCCATGCTGCAAAAGCTCGGGGCAGGGTGAGCAACCTCGACTCTTTCTTTTATTCGAAACATTTTCAAAGACTCCTCCATTTGCATGCTAATTAGTTTAATTTTCTTGGTCATTCACTTCAACATGTGCACATTAATGGGACGATAGGAAGCACTTTATAAAACTGATCAGCTCGCATTAAAATTGAACGTTCGTAAATCGCACATTCCCTTCCATTCCCATGTCCGTTCCTCAGGGCTTCAGGGACCGTTTACGAGGCCCGAAATTCGGAAACGGACCAGGTCGTGGCCATCAAGAAGATGGACTTGGCAAAGCAGCAGAGAAAGGAGCTGCTGATCAGCGAAATAGAAGTCATGAAGGAGTTCAAACATCCGAACATCGTGAACTACATCGAGAGCTTTCTGGTAAATGGTTTAAGTGGCTGTAGTGTGTTTCTCGGTCTTAATCGATCTTGATTTAATGACGAGCGTAGAACAAAACGGCCCACGCTTTTGTCTGAGTCCCCGAACCTTTCGTCGAATAACATCGTCGCTATCGTCGAAATCAACAGGACCAAGAAAAACTCTGGGTGGTCATGGAATATTTGGAAGGAGGCTGCTTGACGGACGTGTGCACGGAGACCCTGCTGAACGAGGGCCAGATAGCTGGGATCTCGAAGAAATGCCTCGATGCGCTCGGCTTCCTCCATTCTCAGAAGATCATCCACCGAGACATGAAGAGCGACAACGTCCTCCTGAGTGAGCTTTCTTATGAATTTAGTCATGAACGTGAAGCTCTAATTTTTCGATTTGAAAAGTCTCTGGCTCGAACGGATCGGAAACATATCGACGCACAGAATGCACTCGCGAAGGAAGAGAACGGGACGACTAACTAGTGAATGCATTTTATTAAAGGCATGGATGGCCAAGTAAAAGTGACAGACTTTGGGTATTGTGCTCAGATCACGGTGGACGACTCGAAGAGAAGGACCATGGTCGGTACCCCGTATTGGATGGCCCCAGAAATTATAGCCAGGCAAGTCGACATTTGCACCATCTAAAACTTAATGATTTCCTTGATTTTGCAATTGTTGTCTTAGAGATTACGAAATATTTTCAAAAATGTAAGCAGAAGTTCAATTCCTTACTTTGCACAGAAAGAAGTACAGCTACAAGGTCGACATATGGAGCCTGGGCATCATAGCGATAGAAATGATAGATGGGGAACCACCGTATTTGAATGAAACTCCTGTCAGAGCCCTCTACCTCATCGCAGTCAACGGGAAGCCGAAGATCGTGAACGCAGGTCAGTCGAACAGCTCCGATTCTGTCGAAAATGCATTGCCAACCTCGCTCGTGCAATTCGTGGATTTTATTTTTGTTTATTGTCGCATTTATATTTTTGCCATTAATTGCTTAATTCAATTAATCAATTTTTTTTCTTTTTTTTGTATTGTTTTTCTCTGCTCTAATTTTAAGTTCCAATTGTGTTTTTCATAAAAAATTCGATTGTTTGATCACGTCCATCCTTATAGTTTGTATTCATGATTCTGACAAAATTGTATTTTAGGCAAGCTTTCACCACTCCTGACGGACTTCGTGGACAGGTGCCTCACCATCGACGTGGCCAAAAGAGCAACAGCCACAGAGCTGCTCCAGCACGAATTTCTGACCAAAGCCACCGACCTCGTTACCCTTCGTAGGAACATTTTGGCAGCCCGGAGCGTCAAGAATAAGAACTGAATCGTCTCGAGCAATTACAGAGCCCAGTTAGAACAGATTTTATGGCTGCCACCCAGAACCTAGGAAATGAAGATTTCACTGCAATTTTACTCATTTCTTTTCTTCGGGGAAGTATTTTATCGGACCGAGTTCACGAGAAATCATTGGAGGCTTTTTTTCAGGATGACGAGAGCATAATTACTCTTGGAAATTTTATTTGTAAATATTACTTACGATAAGGCACATTTTATCGTCGTGCAGAGAGATTGGAAGTTGCAGAAATGTGTTTCGCAAGCAATACGAGATCTATCATGAGCGGCCTTTTGGAATGGTGGCTTTTGTCGAGTTGTAATTTACTTTTTGTTGCAATGTTGCCTTCAATCATTTTAAAGAAGTTTTGCATATCGGAATCGAGTTAGTCTCTTCAATTCTGCTTCTCAGTGTGCCGTCATATTAGCTCGTGAATCCCCAGAGTCCGTTCTGATAATTTGGTCGAGCAGCGTAAACATATCGATGGCATGCCGATGACATTTTAATTGTTAAATGACATAAAAACATCATATTTCTCACGAGAAGTACAGTGATTGCCATCCGATCGGGAGATGAGCTTCAGGAAAACCGCTTGCGAATGGAAACAGATTTCACGGAAGAAAACACGAGCGAAAACACCGACAGCGAACCAGACGAGCAGACGATATCAGTGCTGACCAAAGACACAGAATGAGTACGAAATTGGAATCAAAAAAATGAAAAAGAAAAGAAGATGATGAGCAAAAGAAGAAATCACGACAAGAAAACCCACGAACGACATTAAAAAACTTAGAAAGCCGGAAAAAGACACTACGATTAAAAACATCGTAAGAAACAACAACAACAACAACAACAACAACAAAGCAGTACGATAAGCACACGTCACCAATTAAAAGAGAGAGAGAGAGAAAAAAAAAGAAGGAATATTCTGTAGAGGAGCCAGAGTGCATCAGAAAAGGAAAGTCAAAAAACCTATCATCTCATCTCCGTCCTAAGCGTGAACGAGTAAGGCTTTCTCAACTATGGAAGCTGCTCCGTCGGCCAAAATAACTCGACTTTTCGAGACGATAAGAAGTGCCTTCCTGCATGCTTGAACATAAATAAAAAATAATCAAAACAACAACAATCCAACGAAACGAAACTTGCACTTGTCGATTGAAGGTCGCCCACCAGCAACCGTTCCGCAAAGCATCCTAACCGTGGAAAGCCAGCCACGGATGGGATATCGTGCGGTGAAAAATATTATCATAAAAAAAATTCCCTCGGTTGCCAGCCCCACCCCCCCTGTGGAGATTATTCCGCTCGGGTGCAAGACGATTGTACCCGAGCGGCATTTCCTTTTGTCGTTCTCTTCCATTTAAACTTTCTGAGTGGAGATAAGGATTTCTCGAGATGAATTCTTTTGCACCTCTGCAAGGAATCGATAAAGACGAACGCTT
>MPNW01001335.1:0-13302 GCA_011800805.1 Hirudo medicinalis
ATCGTGACTCACTCACTCACTCACTCACTCACTCACTCACTCACTCACTCACTCACTCACTCAACTCACTCACTCACTCACTCACTCACTCACTCACTCACTCACTCACTCACTCACTCACTCACTCATTCACGAAACGCAATTTCGTGCCTCATCTCTATAATCTGCAATTTGCATGAAATTAAGTGGTCACAGTGGCACAATTCCCTGTTGATGGATCGATCATCCATTTCTGTGACGCTGGTGGGTTTTCAATGATTTTGGTGTCTTCAGTATTCGTGCGTATTTATGTTTAATGTTTAAAACATCGCTGTAAAACACAAACAATGTTATTGTCTTGAATGTGATGTCGATGTCACCAGCAGAACAACTGAACGTTATTCTAATCGCATTAAAATCTAATTTTTAAAATGCACAGTTTTTCAGATTATTAGCTTATTAGAGACCAAATATTATTTATTTATAATTATATATTTATAATTTTATATTATGTAATATATAATACATTAGTATTATATAAAGTGAAATTATTTTAAAAATTTATTAAAGAAATATTACTAAAACATCCCATCCTAAATAGCTATCCTATCCTCCTTTTCAAGCCAATGAATCAGCGGGTCATGAAGCACAAGCTGTCAACTGCCTTTCAAAGCAACATCCCCGCTTTGTCGAGGTCACACCGGGTCACTTGTTGTCCGGGTCAAAAGTTCAAAGGTCACTCAGATACGTTTAGAAACATTTGTCAGAAGCCTTGTTGGAGGGCACTAATAATAGGAGCTTGGCGACAAGTTTAATTATCTCATCATCATCATCATCATCATCATCGATGTCGTCGTCGTCGTCGTCATCATCATCATCATCATCATCATCATCACAATCGTCAAAAGCCGTCGTCAAGTTCAAGGAGTTGTCAGAAATGTAAGTGGGCTTGAGATTCCAGATTAAATGGGCTCTACTAAAAGTATGACACTGGAATAATATCTAATAATAATTATAATTATTAATAATAAATACTATTATTAATAAAGTATTGTGACAATAATGTCACAGATAATAATAATAATAATAATAATAATAATAATAATAATAAGATAATTATATATATTATAATTATATTAGATAATAATAATAGTAATTAGATAAATATATATTATATATGTATTATTCAAGTTATTATTATGTTAATAATAATAATATTAGCTTTAATTTAGTTAATTAGTTCCTAGTTGTGATATTTATCATGCGTTCGCATCTCCATTGCACAGAAAATCTTCGAGAAACATGAAACAACAAGAGTTTCAAGAAATCGCTTTCACAAGTTGCTATTGTTGTTGGAATGCCATTAATGCTGCAACAGCTGTTGTTGTTGTTGTTGTTGCTGTTGTTGGAATGTAATCACGTTATCGTCTGCTGTGATTGAATTCCAGTCCACAGGTGGCAATCAAGTTGAATTTATGAGAGGACCATTGAGACGGACAGGCTGTAATTTCCACTTTTGACGTGACAATCATTCCACTCGTGGAACTCGTTGTTCCAGTTGTTGGAGTCTGTCATGTTCTGTCAGCTGTGTGGAGTTGTCGTACATTACCTGAGCCAATGGCCTTCTCGTGACCTGGGTACAATGACCTTCGGACCTTCGAAGGTTGCGTTCTTGATGTAAAAAAAAAAAGAAGAATTTTTTGAATAAATACAATTTGTAAAATTATTTAAAGAAATACTTGATGTAATTAAACAGGCGAGTAAGTTGATTGTGTACAATTTATTATTGAACTGGATTAGCCATTTGGTTCGATATTTTATTAATGTTTGACCTCATTCCTAATTTCATTGCAAATGACGTTTTTGTTTAAAAGTTAATTTTGTTTCAAAATTGAAATGTCAATCAGTTGAATTCTTCAGGTTGGATTAATATTTCTCATTTCGGAGCACTTTCACTTATAATCTCAAAAACCTCGCATAGGTATTCAGTTAACTGAATGAGATTGATTTACGCAACTTTTTTTCTGAAATTTTTCAAATTAAATTTTTGAAATCGAAGGTATTTCTATAATTTAAAAAACATCTTTCGAAGAATACACGTGATGGAATGAAAATGTCACGTGATAATTACAATATTTTTAACCTCTAACCCCTAACCCTTCCTCTAGCCCTTACCTCTAACTCTCACCACTAACCCTGGAAAACAGTGGAGAAGTGACCAAATTTATTCCCCTGAGTTGGTTTCTGCCTGCCATTTCTTCAGATACCCTAAGGGACAGGTAAGGTCCTGGCGCTAAAAACATGTTTAAACATTAAAACACTACAAACATTGAAAACATTTAAGCCTGGAAGTTCAATCACCTTTCAGCTCCTTACTTCGAGTGATTTGTTTTAAATATGGTTTCAGTTCATCGACCTTTGAAAATGTTTTATAAAAAATAAATTTAAATAAAAAAAAATTAAAAGTAAATTAGTCGATCCGACTGGATCACATTTCAAAGACTGTCTTCGTTTTCCTCGCATTTCGGAGACAATTTCGAAGCAATTCTTGGTGACTCGAAGCTGATTGAGCCGAGCTAAATGAATTAACAACGATAGTTTCACTTTTTTGCGTTTTTAGTCAAAACTGTCGCTTTTGAAAGCACTGATTTACTTAATTACGCCTCCTTATTTTGGACATTTTGACAAATCAGATCATCAGCTGCAATTTGATTGATCTGAAGTCGTGAAACAAATCCAATTTAAATTACAAACGCATTCGAAACAACAATTCTTTTATTAACTTGAAGATATTTTTTAGTTTGTTTAGATTTTACTTTTTTTTTTTTACTAAATTTCCCAGGAGGAGCTCCTACTAAGCATACCTAAAATGCTTGTAAAACAAATAAAGGACTTGGGATCTTCAACTCATTCATTAGCCATGAATTTCTCTGATGACTTTTACTTGACGACCTTAAATGCGAGTCACACCGAGGCCGTAAAGCAGTAAAAAACGTGACAGGTCGATCGTGACATCTTGTGGAGTGTGACAATGTTGAATGCGATGTTGTTGAATGTGACGGTGTTCAATTTTCAATCGCTGAAAGTGTCAATGTGAGCTGAATGCAACAAAAGACCTCTCAAAATTTGCAAAATCTTCTTAGGAATCCGTAATCATTCGCATCTGATTTGATTTGATCAATCGCTTCATTCAACATTCAAGAATCTCACTCCGGCAATCGAAGCCATGATTCTTGATTTCTAAAGGAATGTACAGTGAGCAGATAAATTTTTATTATTTGAAGTTGTTCACATTTTATTAAATATTTTAGTGAATATTTTATTTTATGTTTTTGTATTTGATATTTTTATATTTTATATTATATATATATATAATTTTTTTTTGAAATTTGTATTTCATAATTTCGATTTTAATAATATTTAACATTTTATTGAATACTTAATAAAATCTTTAATTTTAAAATAACAAAAAAAAATAACAAAATAACAAATTCTAAAGATGGATTCTATTTTCTTGCGGACGAATCCAGCACGAAAGTGAGAAGTTAATTGTAAAGTTGATTTTAATGTTATTTTTAGACCCACGAAATGTGAATCCCTGCTTCATCGTGACGTCATCGTCGGCAAGCAAAAATGTCAGCGTAATGTCAATTCAGCTCACAGTCGTCGTCTGAAGTCCACACACGTCGACCACTGCTTTCAAGCGAATGAAATATGCTTAATTATGACGAAGACGACGACGACGATGACGACGACGATGACGACGACGATGACGACGATGATGATGACGACTCAACATTGATGTAACGCATCATTGTGCTTGGAGTTCATTCGAAACTCTTCGAAGCATTCGTGGAATGACGTCTCGTTGTCATGACAACCAGCCATAATTATAATTGTTGTAAGTTATTATTATTATTATTATTATTATTATTATTATTATTACTATTACAATTATTATTATTACTATTATCATTATTAGTAGGAGTAGTGTTTCAAATATTTTTGTCTAACGATTTAAAAATTAATTTAGCTTCTCAGAAATCACTGAATTGCTCTCCAAGACCACAGACGTCAATTTTTCCATTTTAATAAATAATAATTTAAAAAACAAAAATTCTAAAATAATTTTTCAGACCTCAAGTTTTCTCCGACCCCTCCACATGTCCTTTTAATTTTCTTCCTCAGAAAAAAAGTCAGGTGGTTCAAATCCCTGAGGAGATTTTGTTGGCCGACAAAATGGCGGATGTTTTCAGCTAACTTTTGTTGTGGTTTTTTTTTGGTTTTTTTTTTAAAGTAGGAAATTCAAAAGTTTCGCTTGACGAGTGTGGATTCTTATTGATTATTCTTATCGGTTCATGAATAAACAAACAAATAAATCAGAGAGTTAATTAGGTAAATAATTGGTTAAATGATTAAGTTAATAATAATAATAATAATAATATAAAATTTGAATTAATTAAAATAAACAAATAATTAATAATTTAATTAGCACTGATTTGATTTATTTGTTTATTTGAAAGTTTCTTTGGATCAGAGGAGGTAATCCTGATGAATCCCTTGGTTTAATGCTTTCAACCGAAATACTTTTTAATCTCAAATGCTAATTCCTCTTTTTTTGACGTAAGATTTTAGAAGTGAAACTGGATTGTTTTTAAAGGTGGCTGATGGAAACAACTCTTGAGATTCTCGAATGAAATCCTAATTATTTAATAATAACAACAACAACAATAATAACAATGATGATAATAATAATAATAATAGTAGTAGTAGTAGTAGCAGTAGCAGTAGCAGTAGCAGTAGCAGTAGCAGTAGCAGTAGCAGTAGTAGTAGTAGTAGTAATCATAATAACAATAATAATAATATTCACAATTTTTATTTTAATCACAATTTTAAAAGTAACTTCAAGTGATAAATACATGTGAAAAAAATTGTCAATCAATCAAAATTACGAAAATAGTTTTAAGCAAATAATGAAGAATTATTTGAACACAAAAGGTGAAATAATCCTGGAGGCGTAGGAGGATGTTTTATGTTTTTTTCAAATGAATTTCTCTGCTAATAATAACTCTGGAAATTCTCCATTGAAATCATTTATTAAATAATTCATTATTTTTTATATTTATATTTTTTTAAATATTTATTATATTTGATTAATTTTCGAAAAATAAAGCGAAAAATGATAAACAAATAAATTTGAAATTAATAATAATCAACTGCATCTTATTCACAATGAAAGCCTTTCTAAATATCTTGTGATAAATTTAATATTTTCCAAAAATAAATTATTTCGCATTAATGTTATTGCGATCATGATTTTGTGAAACACGAATTAAGTGGAATGGTCGTCCACCCTGATGTCGAGATCATGGGGCGTGTACATGGATGAATCCGACGCTTGTTTAACCTTATTATTGAATAAATTCCATTGACAGATCGGCTGAACTTGACACCGCGGTCCGATCAATTATTTTCGTTAGCAGACAATTTTTTTAGAGCTATTTTCGTTTCAATTCCAAGCCCCATCCATCACTTGCGGCCATGGATTCCTGTCTTTTGTTCTAAATTATTTATTGGTCTTTATTTTTTTTTTTTTGTGTTTTCAAAGGACTTTTATAAAGAACATTTACAAACCATCGTCACATTCGGTTGCACAGTTACAAGGATGACATTCACAAGAGTTACCATCACATTCAGTTGCATAGTTGCAAGGAGGGGTGACATTCACTTTGAGTTATCATCACATTCCTGCAATGCCATTAAAATTTCCACCTCTGCAATGCTTTAAAATCAATGTCACCGAAGATTTCATGTTCCAAGTTCGCAATCTTTTGAGATGGAATACTTTCTCTCTGCTATTTCAATCATTTCAACCGAAAAACAGAAATTTTAGATTTTCTGTAAATCAGATTTGAGCCATTTTACTATCCCATAACTATAACTCATTACTGGAATTGCAAGGCTGTTAATGGCTAATATTTTATTTTTTGCATTTAACTGAGTCTTTAGAATCCTTTTTATTCTATGATAATGTTCTTTCTTTCATCAATTGCTGCCTTATTCCCCCAAACTCTTCCATTCCCAAATATCTGTAAGTTTCCTCTGCATCAATATTTCTAATATGGGTATCCTGATCAATGTCAACACCATTGCTTTGTATGACCTTTCCATGTCTAATATTGACAGTAGCACATTTACCCAATCCAAATGTCATCTGTATGTCACTGCTAAAGTTTTTAAGAATGGCTAATGCTCGTTTCAGTTGATCTTCATTTTTCATCAACAGTTTCAGGTCATCCATGTGTAACAGTTGTATAATACACTGACCATAAACAGCTTACCCACATTGTTGCTTGTTTTGAAGCTGAGTGAGGAGAAACAAAGCCAAACAAAGCAACAATGATGAGAGTGAATCACCCTGACAAATTCCTCTTTTGACCGTTATTGGTTGTATGACTAACACACATGCATTAAATGTTTTCCATTTTGTCATTGAGACTTTGATGAATTTATTATTATTATTGTTATTGTTACTGTTATTATTATTGTTGTTGTTGTTGTTGTTGTTATTATTATTATTATTATTATTATTATTATTATTACCTCCTTCAAAAGCAAATCGTCTTTGAATAATATAATAATCTTCCGAGAATACCTGCCCTCAAAAATCTTTTTTGTCCTTTAATTTTAATTGATTCTATTTATTTATTCAAATGGAAAGACCTAAATGAAGTGAATTATAAAAATATATTTATTATATATGTTTAAAACAAAAATAATCAAACGGACGATGAACAGGATGCATGAGAAATTCATCTTCAACAACAAATGTCATGACACACGATACTAATGTCCGCGCTGCCAAGTTTCCCTCAGGCTTTATAAAGCTGCCAAATCAATTAAAAATGTATTTAATTAGTAAATGAATTTAATTGAAAATGAATTTATTTGGAAAATGAATTTAATTAATAAATGAATTTAATTGATAAATGAATTTAATTGATAAATGAATTTAATTAATAATTGAATTTAATTTGGATAAAACTTTTAATAATAATTTTAGAAAATAAAACTTTTTACTTACACTAATTTTGGCGAAGCAATCAATTTTCAAATTCCCATTTCTTTTGAAATTATTAAAATTTCTTTTCTGCTTTTATTTTAATTTTTATTTGATTTAATTTTGCTTTAAATGTGGTCACATCCTTCAACGAAAGGTGAGCATATTTATTAATAAAATCGACACTAAAAATAGTTTTTTTTTAGAATCTATTCTATCTATTGTTCATTTATTTCGAAAATTATTTCCTTCGCTCCGTATGGTGAATAAAACATTTGTCTTGAAATGACTCATTTAGTGCATTTCGATTATTAATAATTACATTGTAATTAATTATTCTGGTAATTGCATTGCAATTAAGTACACTGGTAATAACACTGGAAAGTGCAATTAATTGTAATGTAATTACCACTACAATTAATTACACTATGACTGGTCAATTACAAACTTAGTTACTGATTATTAAAGTGTAATTAATTAATTCCAAAATTAGTTACTGATTATTTTATTTAAAAGTAATTAATTAATTACAGTGTAATTTTTAATTATAACTTTAATTATTTGATTTTAATTGTAATTAATTTTGTATTTGTAAATAATTTTGTATTTAACATTGCAATTAATTACACTAGTAATTACATTCGGAACAAATTCTCTTTTGGGATTCAATTTTTAAATTTGAACTTTTTGTTTCACATTTCGCAGGTCACGTGGCACAACTTGGTATTTGTTTGTCTTTGTGATTCAAATTCTACAATTCATTATTATTACATTTATTTTTATTTGTTTTTATTATTTTTATTTTTATATTTTATATATTTTTTTTTTAATATTTTTATTATTATTTGACATTCAAACAACATGGACTAAATCGCAATTTTAGAGCAAAATGGATCATTTAAAATTTGAAACAAAGAGATTAATGTAATATTTAAATGTAATATAACAATGTTTGGACATATAAATAATTCAATTATTTTTTTTACAATTGTGTTCTGATTTGTTTGAAATTAAAAAAGAGAAAGAAATCGTTGCGAAATGAGAATAATTTTTAAATATTTTATGACTTGTAACTCGGTCAGTTATGAGTTGTTATTCTTCTTGAACTTCAACAATTAACCAAGAATAAGTTCTTATTTTCTAAAGTTTTATTTGCAAATTCTAAATTAATTTCAATAATAGCAGGTTTTATTGTTTGAAATACAAATATTAATTAATAGAATAATTAATGAACAATAATAATACAATGTTGACATTGTGAGGGAGATGCCCAAAATACTGACACCAGTCATGCATGCAATGTCTCCATGGTCCCTGTTGCTATCCATAGAGTCATATTTTCTATGCATATTTTCAGAGTGATTTCTGATTAATCTGATTAAGGAATCAAATAATTAACTTTGTGGACTTCGATGGCAGGATTTCGAGCCTTTTGCATGTTTAATTATAAACTATGTATTTTTAATTATAATTAATTATATGAGATTAATATAAATAATTATTTAGTTTTTTTTTTCAATTCTAAACCGATGCGGGGTCAGTGGCTTTACAGTGAACGAGAGAAAACATCAATGTGATAGATGTCCTTTTTTTTTTGGGAAATTCTTAACTTTTCAACGCTTTCCATCAGAAATTTCAAAACATTTTATTCAAAACATTTAAAAACAAAATCATCCTCTCGATTTAAATTTATATTTATGTTTAAATTTATAATATAATTAATAAAAATTTATAATATATTTACATTTATATTTACAATTAAAAGCAAATCAAGTGAAAAATTCACAATTATAAAGCTGGAAAAAAAAACCAAGTCATTCAACCAGCGGTCCCCCGAAGACATCGTTCGGTAGCAGTAAAGTTATCACTCATCTTAGGTGATGATAACATGCACACAACAAGAATACATCACCGTCACACGTGACAATCCACTCCATAACCATGGATACGTGGACGCACCGATATTTCGACACGAAATTAGCATAAAGTATCGGACAAATTTACGATTCAAAATCCAAATCACAGAAGAGAAACAACAGTTCTGCAAGTCTTGTCTTTCAGCTTCCCCTGAAGTTTGGCATTTGAATTGGACTTCCTCTGGAAGACCACGAGTCCCTTGCTGGCCTTAAAAATTGAGACAACGTCCTCGCCTAGGTTCTGATCGAATTCCTTTTCCTCGAAGGAGATGGAACAGCCTGGTCGATGACGACCCTTGTTTCGGTTGGTGCTGACCCGCGGCTGGATGCTGGCGGCCACCTGGTTTGACGACGTCGTGCGCATGTTTCGCGTCGAACCAGCCCACGAGTGCTGGATTTGAATTGAAAGTGATTCGAACTTTCTGGAACATTTCGCTTTGTCTTACTATTTTGTTAAGTAAATTAAGTTGATAAATATTAAGTATTTTAAAAGGAATTTGAAAAAATAAAATTAGATCAACTAACTAATGAATAATAACCATCACCATCATCATCACATTCATCAACACCATCATCATCACAGTCAACCAAAGAATTCATCCATGGCCATCAGAGCGTCAGGAGAATGAGTGAAGGACCAACATTGGCAAGGGGCTTCTTGTCCCCGCACTGAAGAGCAGACAGCAGCATCTTTCGGAACCTCCCACCCGCGAAGAACATCAACAGGAAGTTCACCGCTGAATTCGACACCACGAGGACGTTGACAACTGCCGTGTAAACCTGCCGATGATGATGATGATGCCGATGATGATGACGACGATGACGGTGATGATGATGACGATGACGATGACGACGACAACGATGATGGTGATGGTGGTGATAATATTAGTTAAATATTATTAGTTTCATTAAAATTGAAATGTTTAATTATTAAAATTGTAAAATAATTATAAGATGTTGTAACAAATAAAGTAAATTTAGAAACTTTCGATAATTTATTTAAACATTGAAATAATTGTTTTTTTTTAAACATGAATTTTCTTATTATTTATGCGCTAATTTCCCGAACATTTGGGAAGGTAAACATTGATTTCGTGAGAAATCTTACGACGATTTACTTTACAGAACTCAAAAAAAAGACAAAATTATTAGGAATTACAAAGTAAATAATAATAATAATAATAAATAATAAATAATAATAATAATAATTACGCAAACTGTTTTGCGTAACACAATCAGTTTTGGGTTAAAGCGAGAAATAACTCGCGCGAATCCAGTTCCAGCTGAATGACGAAGCGCGACACTTTTCGGTTCAAATTGTTTTCCTGTCGCAAATGGGAGTTTTTGAGAGAAATTCAAACAGGTTTGAGGAGGAGGGGAGTTCTGAATTGTTGTAAATTAATTACTCAATTTATTCAGTTATTTACTCTACAAGTTGTAAATTAATTACTCAATTTATTCAGTTATTTGCTTTACAAGTTGTAAATTAATTACTCAATTTATTCAGTTATTTGATTTACAAGTTGTACACTTAAATTCATACACAAAAATTTAATTTTAAGATTAATTCTTTTTTAAAGTTTTTTAATAAATTCAGAAATAACAACATTTTTATTTTAGAACCGGATTCTTAAGGAAATAATTCGTCAAAGTGGAAGTAATTTAAGAACCCCAACGTGACCACATTAAAAGTAAAAGAAAAACAAAACAGAAACAGTAAACAGATGGAAATTCCATAAATGTTTTCATTACAATTGCAAAATACCATCAAACATCAAACATTGCAGACATTATCGACGGGAAAATGTAATTTTATAATAACGAGTCGTCAAGAAACCCTAATTCTGAGAATATTTAATAAAAATAACGTGGTTTTATATTTTCTTGAGAGTTTATTCGAAGAAAGTTTTCGTCAACTTGCAAATGAGCGTAAAAATTGGAGACTCATCGTTTTTCCTTCCTCTAAAAATAACGCAGCAATTTGTTTGAAAGTGAAAAGCTTAAAAGAAAATGAATTTTATTTTTTGGGTTTTTGAAAGAATTTTTGTGCAAAGATTATGTGAAGTTTTTCAAATATTACCTTGAATTCATTGAATAACTAGAAATTTCATTCTAAAATTGGAATAGGTCAAGATTTTGTTTATAATTTAGAGATTTCAAACAATTATGAAACAAATAATAACATAATTATTATGTAATAACAAATAATAACATAATAACAAATAATAACAAATAATAACATAATAACAAATAATAACATAATAACAAATAGTATCATAATAACAAATGATAACAAATAATAACAAATAATAACATAATAACAAATAATAACAAATAATAACATAATAACAAATAATAACAAATAATAACATAATAACAAATAATAACAATTATTAATAACAATGTTACAATATTTTCTAAAGATGCGTTCCTCCACTCATCCGCTAACAGGTGTTGAAGCTGAAACCTTTCGGCAGCTGCTGTAACTTCAGTGGAAAGATTGGCATCTCAGGATTTAACAAAGAACATCGATGAAGCAAGTCATGTCATCCTTTCATTAATTCCTGGTGCAAAGAAATCAAATTCAATGATTTTGAAACTTGAACCAAAGAATATTTGAACGCAGGAGAGTTCAAAATTCCTCGTGTTTCCTCGAGGAATATTTCAGATTTTTTGGTTGTTTTTGATGCAAAAAGAGAGAAATTAAAAGAAATTGTTTTGTAAATTTAAATGATGCAAGTTTTGATGCGTGAATGTTGGATGAATTGATGAGTGAATGCTGAATGAATTGATGAATGGATGTTGGATGAATTGATGAATGGATGTTGGATGAATTGATGAATGGATGTTGGATGAATTGATGAATGTTGAATGAATTGATGAATGTTGAATGAATTGATGAATGTTGAATGAATTGATGAATGTTGAATGAATTGATGAATGTTGAATGAATTGATGAATGTTGAATGAATTGATGAATGTTGAATGAATTGATGCGTGAATGTTGAATGAATTGATGAATGGATGTTGGATGAACTGATGGATGAACATAAAATAGATGGATGAATGTTTCATGGATAGATGGATGGATGAAAATATTAGTTAACCATCAGCACGTGTTCTTCTTAAAAACAAAGGCCTCACGTGCTTCTGATGGAGCTTTCCACGTTCCAAGCATTCAAATCTCCTCCGGAAATTGTTGGCTAAAACCGGAGTCAACATAGGTTCAAAGGTCAGCATAAGTTCAAAGGTCAACTCAGGTTCAAAGCGTCAACACAAGTTCAAAGGTCAGCAAAGGTTCAAAAGCCAACACAGGCTTAACAGTCAACACAGGTTCAAAGGTCAACCCAGGTTCAAAGGTCAGAATAGGTTCAAAGAGTCAGGACGACTTTATTATGACACAATTATCCATAAATATCTATAAATACATCTTATTATAATTAGGATGTCTTTAAATATTGTTGAAAATTATTATCCAGGTAATGGCTGCCGTGTATTTACAAACACGAGAGACGTTCGCTCAAGATGTCTTGTGTGGCATTTCAAGTTATTTCCTCCTGAGACGAATTTTTACTTTTGTTTTATCGAAGGTGCACTCAAGCAGAATGGCGATGAAAAATATTCTACGAAATCTTTTGAAAGAATGAAAATTGCTAGAGCGATGACGAGGATGCTGGAGATGATCGTGTGGCATCATCATCATCACCGTCGTCGTCATCATCATCGTCATCATCATCATCATCGTTGTCGTCATCGTCGTCATCATCGTCATCATCATCAAAAAGCCCTTCAAAGTGCTGAACGCGGACTTCATAACAGCTGGACGGAAGTGATCGTAAACGAGGAGATGGAAATGAAAAGACGTCTCGACGGAGTGGATGCAATGACGTCACATGACGTCACCATGTCATGTGACACCTCCACCCTTCTTTCCATTCTCCCCTCCGGGCGACCTGGAATGGGCAGGCGATGGCATGGAACGCTATCTGATTGGTTGGGCAATAAATCTCAGCCCACGTCCTAATCGAGGCGTGCACTCGGCTAAATACCTTTTATTGATTTTCAATTTGCCGCCATGCACACCGATGGGAGCAGACGATTGATGTAAATTAAATTTAGAATCCAATCAATTAACTTAAATGTTCTTTCCATTCCACGTCCTTGGTAGCAAAGAACCATGGTGACTGTGGCAGTGATAAAATGATAGCAAACATAATCACCATCATCATCATCATCATCGTCGTCGTCGTCATCATCATCATCGTCGTCGTCGTCGTCGTCATCATCATCATCATCATCATCAGCATCAGCAGCATCATCATCATCATCATCATCAGCGACATAGTT
>MPNW01001336.1:6965-14465 GCA_011800805.1 Hirudo medicinalis
ATAATAATAATAATAATAATTCGACCAAGATTTCCTCTTCTGCGAAGAATAAACCCTTTAATTAACACTTTAATTTCATCACGACCAACTCAACAGGGGTGGTCCTCGGCCTTTTTTGGAATTTGTTTACAAAGCGTAGCTCCTCCCCTCAAGAACAGTGCCCTCAAAACCTGGGTAATAAGCCTCTTCTTCAATAATGTAACAACTTTGGCTTTTCCAGAGTTTTTAAAGTTGCGATCCCTAGACTTGAAATAAATTATGAAAGTAACGTATTTTCGTGATCAGTAGAACAAGGAGCATCAATTTATCAGTGTCTGGCCAAAGCAATGGTGGACCGACCTACCCTAACATGGCCACCTCATATGGATACATGTACAATCACGTGTATATTTATAGATATCCTTTTGGTAAAAGTTGTAAAGAACTTAACATTCAATTTGAATGTTATTCAATGTTAATGTGAATGTGAATGTGAATGCCAAATGCATTCTCGTGCATTCTTCGTTACCCGTGAATACAATTTCGGCGCCAAACTCTCATCGTCTGCCATGAAAGATGAGGGTCATCAAGTCGAACCCAGTTAAAAGTTGGAGCTTACTCGATTCATAATTAATAATTTTTTTTCATAATTTACTAATACGTGATCGACTGCTTGAGCGTCTGCTTGATTGAGCAGTTGATGATTGGTCGACCGGGTGGTTGACTACATGGTTGGTGGGTTGAAAGTTGATTGAATGAGGAAGGAGGGGGTAGGTGCATTGATGGGTTGATTGATACACTCCAAGGGTGTACATCTGATTGAATGAATGCATGAATTGATTTTTGAGTAGGGTGAGTGAGTGATTGGTCTCCATTTTGGTGGTCAAAAAGTGCTTGGGGGAGGGACGTCCCCGTGGGTGTGTGGCTGAAATGAGGAGATAAAGCGAATTACAAATTGCCACTCTGATTTGTCGATTGAGAATGACTGATGGATCGATGGATGGAAAAATTGGAGGTTGGATGGATGGATGGATGGATGGATGGATGGACGAGCGGATGGACGAAGGACGGTTGGATGGATGGACGGACGGATACGAATTTCATTTTAAGTAAAGAATGACTTCAACACATGCAGGGGAGAACAATTCGATCTTAAGAACAGAAGTCACTGAGGAAGACCGATTGAACGGCGGAGGAGATCTGAGGAGCGTTTGGACAAGTGGGTGGATAGGGGTGTGTGGATAAGTGGGTAGGGTGGGTGGATGAGTGGGTAGGGTGGGTGGATGGCTCGAAACACATTGAGATGGAAATGACTACGAGAGAAAAACGAAGCCACTTAACTGGAAAGCAGGTTCTTGAGTTTTAATTACGAGGTCATTCCATGTTATTTGCTACACCCCCGCGGATCGAGCAGCCTCACTCCCGATCCACCCACACGCGGTCACTCAATTTCCACCTACCCATCGACCGACACCAACTGAGTTTCTTTAAGGCTCATTCTTTAACGACTGCGTCCTTCTTCTGATGATTGCATTAAAATTAAAGAGTAAAATTAAGGATCACTCACTCACTCACCCACTCACTCACTCACTCACTCACTCACTCACCCACTCACTCACTCACTCACTCACTCACTCACTCACTCACTCACTCACTCACTCACTCACTCACTCACTNGAGTGAGTGAGTGAGTGAGTGAGTGAGTGAGTGAGTGAGTGAGTGAGTGAGTGAGTGAGTGAGTGAGTGAGTGAGTGAGTGAGTGAGTGAGTGAGTGAGTGATAGAGTGAGTAGCTGAGTGAGTAAGTGATAGAGTGAGTAGTTGAGTGAGTGAGTGAGTGAGTAGTTGAGTGAGTGAGTGAGTGAGTGAGTGAGTGAGTGAGTGAGTGAGTGAGTGAGTGAGTGAACGAAAGAATAAATAAGAAAAATAAATTATGCATGAATCGTTAGTCCATTGAGATGGAGAAGGTGAGAATCGATGGGTTTGTGTGTGGACACATTCCACGTTATCGGATGAGTGTCCCTGCGTTGTCTGAAAGTTCTTTGAGTCACTGAGCGATCGAAGTCTCATTGTTTGTACAGCACAGATAAGACAATGGAGTGGTTGAAAAATCACCATGGTGACGGCAATAACAAGTACATGGTTCGCTGGAAAAATACGACGAGGACGACGACGACGATGATGATGATGATGGTTGTTACAAGTCACATTATATTTCCTATATTTGTTTAATGACATTTTAAATAGTGAAGTGAAGTTAATCGGCATCCTCATACTCACTCACTCACTCACTCACTCACTCATTCATTATGATGAATTCAGCGGTCGTTGGACTTAAGCAGTAAAACATAGAAAATAAATCTAAATTAAGAACAATCCTTTTTTAGATTGAAATCTTTGGATTAGCACTCATTTACCTTAAGTAGCTGGTCATGCGAACTTGAAATGAAGCCGAATTTTTTATGTCAAAGACTGACACTAAATGTATCATCATCATAATCATCATCACCATCATCACCACCACCATAATCATCATCATCGTCGTCGTCATCATTACCTACCTTAAAGGCAACACAAACGACTCCATCGGGATATCAGATTCCCCTTGGAGTAGTGAGTGCGGTAATGACGACTACGACGACGACTATGATGATGATGATGATGATGACGATGACGATGATGATGACGATGATGTTGATGATGAACTAGATATTGGCTTTGAACACGGTGGACGATATTTCAGAAATCGTGAGTTCTTGCAAGGAAAAGTGCATAATAACGATTTCCTTAATAATTGTTAATTCGTCATTTATTCCTCGTCATCGTCAACGTCTTCGTCGTCAACATCATCATCATAATCACCATCATCATTTAACATAGTATAGTACCTTCATCGTATATATAGGATACCTTCATCGCTAGTACCATCACCACCACCACCACCACCACCATCATCATCATCATCATCATCATCATCATCATCGTCATCATCATCATCATCGTCGTCACCATCAGCATCGTCATCGTCATCAATACCAACATCATCATCACAATCGGTTTCATCACTTTGGTGAATTTGTCAGAAGTCAAAGGTCAATTAAGTTGAACTCTCTGCTTCCTTTGGACATGTTCGGCTCGAATAGTTTGAGATACTTTTCGATTCACTCATCCGAGGACGTGTTCACACCTGGATGCACCTTCACTAACTCCACCTCTGCAACTTTCCAAGCCTTAACAATGATCAGAGCTGAGCTCAAAGATGCCCGTCGGGAAGCTCTCCCGCTGGTTCTCATTAGCATAATATATGCTACATTAGCATAAAAATTCTATCAAGCGTGACCAGTTTGATCTCCAGTCATCCACCCACTCATGAGCGTTTCCATGGGTGATGAGGACGCCTAAGACGATGATAGGACGCAGTGGAGCGCGTCAAGATTTGCTGGACACGTTCCGGTTCGCTGATCAGGGCCGAGAAGGAGTGGGAGAGCGTCAGAGATTTCTTTCCACTCCATTTGCCAACTAGGTCGTCGTTCCGCTCGAGTTGTTCCAACATGAGTTGTTGTCCACTTCATTCGGACTGCGTCGGGTCAGCTGTGATCAAGTCATCCCTCAGACCCAAGTGGGCTGCCAGAAGCCGTCCATAAAGCCGCCGCGGCCGGCAACTTTGTCACAACATTACGGCCAAAGTCAAAGTTGAATCTTTCGAGGTCTTTCATCCGAGTGGATTTTGAAATCCCAGCCTCTTGTCGGAAGATGTTCTCATTTCATCCAGCTTGTGTCGAGCTCTTCGATGGGCATTCTTGACCAGCCATCTTCATTGCTTCATAAAATATTTCGGACCGTGATCATCATCGTCATCGCTGGTAATCGTCATCGTCGTCGTCATCACCATCGCCATCGTCATCATCACCATCATCATTGTCGTCGTCGTCGGCGTCATCATCATCATCATCGTCGTCGTCATCATCATCAACCATCATCATAATCGTCATCATCATCGTCGTCGTCGTCGTCATCATCGTCATCATCATCATCATCACCACCACCATCATCGTCATCATCATCATCACAGCAAGCCATTTGAGATGGTACTCTTACAACCATCCCCCCCCGCATTACTAAGTTCATCGTTTGATTCTTTTGGATTCAATTTCGGTTCTTTAAAAACGTATTTTTGAAATCTCACTCATTTTCCGAAAATTCCAAGAAGAATATTAAAGATATTAATTTCTTTTCAAGTATCATTTTCAGGATAAAAAGTACATTTTGATTGAATTTCTTGTTTATCTGACTTCGCTTTACTTCTGCTCCTTTCATCACTCGAGAAAGCTCATGCTTGAATGTCTATATTTGAGATTCGCTATTTGAGATTCGATATTCGAGATTCGAGATTCGATGTTCGATATTTGAAATTCACTATTTGAAATTCGATATTTGAGATTCGATATTCGAGATTCGATATTCGAGATTCGCTATTTGAAATTCGATATTTGAGATTCGATGCTCATGAAAACACGACACGAAGTCGGTAACAAAGTTAGCTGGAAGTGTCTCCTCACCTGACACCAATCCTGCTTTTTGTGACAAAATCTTAAAGAAATAAAAACAACTGGTTTTATTGAATATCCCCAAAAAATGAATTATATTCATTGATTTTTATTTCAAAATTTGAAAAAATCACATTCATTTAACTGTTATTATTTTGTTTATTTGATTTGATTGAATGTTTTAACATTTTATTAAAAATATTAATTTCTTTTAAGGTATGTTTTCTAGGATAAAAGTACATTTTTGATTGAATGTAAAACTCCAACCTCGAACGTTCGTCTCCCTTTCCAGGTGACCCCAGGAAACAAGGCACGACTCGAAAGTTCACAAAGTCAGAGAAGGACGTTGCACTGAACCCTTTCTGGACCCTCATCATATCACAAGGGTCACCATGATCCCCCCAAACGGCACGCACGGCAGCGCATCTTGTAACGACACCTTTCCATGTCCGGGTGGGGGGCAAGCCCTCCAAGCCCCAGGGGCTAACGTCCCCGTAGCCACCATCATCACCTCCATCTCACTGGTCATCGTCATCGTGCTGACCATCATCGGGAATGCTCTGGTGATGGCTGCAGTGTGCAAGGACAGGACGATCAGACAGAACGCGGCTAATCTTCTCGTTGCCTCTTTGGCCCTGACGGACCTCATGGTGGCCACCCTGGTCATGCCCCTGGCTGCCCTCTATGACGTCAAGGGTCTCTGGGTGTTGGGCTCGGCCGCTTGTGACTTGTTCGTCTACATGGACGTTCTCTGTTGTACTTCCTCTATTCTCCATCTTGTGGCCATAAGTCTTGACCGCTACTGGGCGGTAAAGTGCGTTGACTACGTGCGCAACAGGCCGGTCAAGAGGATCATCCTCCTCGTTGCCATCAGTTGGGTGGTCTCGGCCGTCATCTCGAGTCCAAGACTCTTCGGCCTGAAGGACGAGCAGGAGTTAGAGGACGTCCTACGCCTTCAGAGACAAGCCGATGCATTCTTGACAGCTCAAGGTGCCCATCTGCGTTCTGTCCCTGAGGTATCGGCTTCAACTCCTGAATTTGACTCGAGTCTGGCCGTTCCTTACTGGATTGTAAACTCGACGCAGTACAACTCGACTGGCAGCTTACCTCGTCTCAAGACCAAGACTTTGATGATCTGCATGATCAGTCAAGACCTCGGCTACACCATCTTCTCTACTATCGGAGCCTTCTACTTGCCACTGACTATCATGCTCATCATCTACCTCAACATTTACAGGGCTGCTAAGAACCGCATCAGAAAGAAGAACTTCACATCGAAAGACACGCCGTCGACCTCAGAAAACAACTCGGCCTTGACGAAGTTGATCGCCGAATGCGAATCAAAACCCAACCTCGGTAACTTTAGGCGGGCCATGACAGTCGCCAGTCGAGCCTCGGTGGTGGAGACCAGCGAGGAGGAAGAATCCTCGTACACCATCGACTGTCAGGACAGCCAATCCAAGAGGTCATGCCTGAGGTCGTCTCGAAACGAGGACGAGACCGTCTCAGTTTCAGCTCATTCCAGCTACGTCAGTCTTTCTCCGGTTCAAGACGTCGCCAAGTCCAAGAGCAATTCGTCGAGAATCTTGAGACTTTTACCAGCTTTCTTGTCGCGGGCAGACAGGAAGGACCAAAGGATCAGCTTACCGTTGAAAGAGAGAAATCCGCCTCAGGTCGGACCTAAAATTAGGGTTCAAAAGCCCCCGGCCCGACCCTTCAGGAACCGGCATCCGACCGACCACAAGAGGCTTTTCAAGCTACCTCAAGACGCCCTTAAAATAATAAACCTCCCGAGCCAGGAATATTCCATCTGCTCCAAGGAGGCCGGTGATCGGAGTCCTGTCGATTGCAAATTCTCTTTGTTCTTCGGGACTGACAACCCTGCCATTTCCCCCAACACAGAGTACTGTCCACAGGAGGACGAAGGTCGTCAACATGGAGACGGTTTTGGCATCGTGGGGCCCGGGAGCCTCTCATCAAACCAGCAAACCGACCCTAACGTGAGGCCGTCCAAGCCCTCTGACCACACATTTCGAAAATTTCCAACGCCAATCATCTCCATATCGTATGACTTAGACACGGACAACTCCTCAGATCAAGAAAGGTCAACCTCAGATTGCAGTCAGAGTCAGAGTCTCGATCATGCCAGAGACTTGAAGGACTGCGTGTTTCTAGATCTCTGTATTGAATCCACAGTTATAGATATTTCAGAAAACAGTTCACTAGACGAATCCGATGAACACATTGGCGTGCCAAAAACTGTCAGCCTCAAAATAGCACCGAATACCATCTACTTCACCTCAGCCACAGTTTCTGACGGGCCACGGTCTCTGGCCGAGAAGGCCTCCAGTAGGCTGTTCCTAGCCGAAAGCAGGGGTCAGACTGCCAAAGTACCGAAAGTATCTCATCACAAGTTTGGTTCGCTTCGAGGTTGCAACTCTAAGCGCGAGCTACCACACCGGCGTCACGAAGCGTCATCCGGCGATCGCCAGTTCGAGACCAAGACAGCGGAAAAGAAATTGGCTACAAATCTTCGCTCCCTAGCGAAACAAAACAACAAGCCCTCGAAGTCCAAGAGATCCGGTGCCAATGAGTTCATCACCAACCTCGCCAAGCCAAGCACTTTACTCTTGGGCGTCGGCTACCACACCGGCGTCACGAAGCGTCATTCGGCGATCGCCAGTTCGAAATCCATGTCTGCCTTATTCGGAAGCATGCTGGACCTCAGTAAACTCCAGGAGATTCAGAGAAAGAGCAGCTTCTGTACTCCGCCCGCCAAGTCTGCCCTGTCCTCCAAACTTCGGTCCGAGAGCAAATTCAACGGTCGTTTTTTCTCACAGCAGCTGCTGCAGAAGTCTCCGCTGCCGTCGCGACTCCATTTCCAGTCGCCGAAGCCGCGAAAGACGCCAGAAGAGAAGGCGAGAGAAAAACGAGAAGTCAAGAGAGAGCGGAAAGCCGCCAGAACTCTGGGCATCA
>MPNW01001336.1:25384-35903 GCA_011800805.1 Hirudo medicinalis
CAACCAGTAATTCATTCAATCAACCAATCAATCATTCATTCAACCAACCAATCAATCAATCAATCATTCAATCAATCAATCAACCAACCAACCAATCAATCAACAGCGACATTACAATCGCTCAATCACTCCTTACTTTTAGCTACCGATTGTGCTGATAGGATTTTTTTCTGCCTCAAGACAATGATAAGCTTTAATGATAACTGCATAATTATCAGCCGATTAATAAATTATGATAATTAGTGAGCGAGTTAATTATGAATTTTGTATGGTCCTAATAAATTTGCATCCTCCTGTATTGCCTCACACGTCTCAGGACGAATCGTCAGGTGTCATTACTTTCCCAGCTTTCGAGATTCATTCACACCTGCTGCAATTACCTGTAGTGTTTCTGGAAATTCTACGCTATTCTTGTCAAGTACTCGTAAAGATTTTTAACCGATCAGACCACGATTAAGCCTCCATAAATATCGCCATCGTCGTCGTCGTCGTCGTCGTCATCACTTGTCGTGGAAGTCATGTCCTGCTTTATGTCAACATCATCGTCAACATGTTTATCTGCCGAGTGAGTTGTTCTGCAACTGTTCAACTTGTTGAGAAATGTTGTCAAGACAAGAATGAAGATCTTAAGAGAGTTGACACTTTAGGTGCTCAATTCTGGTAAATGTCTGCCATCCTAAAATTACCAATATTATCCTAAAACTAAGACTAAAATTATCAATATTATCCTAAAACTATGACTAAAAATTATTAAATATTATCCTAAAACTATGAAACCCAAAATGATTTTATCCATCACGACATCACGTTAATAAGATTCAGTAACTGCTTGCCGCTCGGGCATCTCCTGGCGAGAAATATTAATGCATCCTTAGAACTGCTACATTAACTGCTTAAAACATCTTGAGATTTTATTAAGGACCATTCCGTGAGGTCCTATTTCCAATAACCAGGTGCAACCGCCATTGTAGCCGGCACTAATTAAGCCATTATCCTCGTCACGAGAGATTTTTCCAGAAGCAAGACTTCGGAACGTGACTGTCTGCCATTTAAAAGTTTTTTTTTTGTGTTCGAAGATTCTGACGATATGAATTTTAAATTTTTTGTTTTACCTAAGCAAGCCGTGGGTATTTGATACCTACAGGAGGTATTAGGATCGAGTGTTTATTGAAGGGCAATGAGAGTCGGGAGGCAACACCTCAGTGTCAGGCCAGATGGGCGATGGGCGAGCCACCTAGCCCCATGCGCTGTACGAGTGAGGATAAAAGTGATTATTGGAGCTTCATTACGAAGACTGAATATTTCGTGTAATTTAATCAACCGAATTCATACATTTATATTGTTCCCTAAGACCATGGGTACTGCAGATCGACCGGCGACAGTCACTGCCAGTTAAGGTTTTGAGACTGTAGTTATTTTTCTCTTGAAAGTTACTTTTAAGCTCGTTATCTTTTTTCTAATAATTAATAATTTAAAATGAACTTTTAGACTTTTAGAATATTTTGCAGCACAGAACGCACCCTCGCCAGCACGTCTGCCTGTAAACATGCATCGGGGCCGAGACTTTCGGAGCGGATGCTCGCGATGCTACAATCCAAATTTCATCTTAAAATCGCGACGCTTCAACAAGAAGTGAAAACTCGGTCGACGAACGATTTTTATTGAATCTAAAAACAAAAATTCGCTCAACGAACTCCTCCCAGTTAGAATATTTAATGGTAGCAAGTGAGCTAGAAAATATGCCTTGAAAACACGTTTAAAAATGTAATTTAAAAGCTAGGAAAATATAAATGGACACGTATCGTCAAATAGTGGAGAGCCACAGCAGCATTGCCATCGAGGCCGACACTCGGGGGATCGCGATAGTCCCCGTTCATACAAATGAAAAATGAAAAATCCGAAGCTTTTAACATCGCAAGTAGGCTAATTTATTTTTAAACATATTCGTTTATGATGGGTACAGATACAAAACGTCAAAATAAACTCGAAGGATAAACGCCAACAAAACATCAAATCAAATGAATGGATCCAACTTCTTTCAATGTGCAGCAACATCGAGGTGAATATGGCGAGCACGGAGATGCGGTACCTCCGACCCTCGGAGATGGTACGATCCTTGCGGGAGGCTCTCGTCCGAGCGCTCGGCTCGGAACCCCGTCGTCGGTCCGGAAACCGCCCTCGGGAGATGGAATCCCCAGATGATGGAGATTGATGATTGATTACTGAGACGATGCTGCACGAAATTAGCTAGGCTCCCTGCTGACCAGACACACTCTGAGCCAAAGTTTCCTCTTGCCCTGAGTGGACCGCCAGTAAAGAACAATTTTAAATGATACGAACGCCGTGCTAGAAATCGACGAAAGGAAATTATACGAGTCCGGAGGACCGGAAAACTTTGCTTCCTTCCTCTCGGAAGAAAGCCTCCGTCCGCTTTTCCGAGTCTTTCGTCGATCCGAAGGCCGGTCGAGGTCTCCGCGACCGACGGTAAAATAAGAAACGAGACGATCGACTCCTAGCACTAACGAATGATCGAGTCCAAAATCGAGAAGCCAAAAACGTTCGAGTCCGAAATCCGTGAGTCCGTTGCCCTGGATACGCTTTCTGCGCACGCCACAAGATTTCGCCCTGGAGAAGAAGTCGACAGCGAGTAGGGATAGGTCGCCGGGGGTCGACCTGCCGAGGACGTCGAGGATGCCACGGGCCCCGACGAGCAGGCGAACGACCGGAGAGCGGACGAGGAAAGCAGAAGAGAGAGAGAGGAGCAGAAGACAAGAGGAGAAGAAAAGACGGTAGACAGATCGGGCGACTTCGTTGTGACGGCTTAGTAAGCCTCACTTGTAGGGGTCGACGTCGGCAGTGGCGGGCAGCTCGTAGAGAGCATAATTGAGCTTGTAGTTCTTCAGCTGGCAAGACTGGTGCTCCTGGCGTCTCAAGGTGTCCGAAAAGTGCTCGTCCTTGAGGGAATATTCGCAGCCCATCGAGTCCTGGAGTAGAATCAAAGTTAGACGAGTCAGGATTGCTTTTCTTAATGTCGTCGACAAGTAGTGGCTTCGCACGATTACTAAGTTCATTATCGACATCATTACTACCGTTATCAACATCTATAGCATTATTATTATCGTCATCATTATTATTATTATTATGATTACTAAGTTCATGTGAAGAGACTGCTAAGTCAAGTTATCGACAAGTCAATCACTCACCTCATTGGCTAGCAGAGAAACAATGAATTTCTTTGGATTGAAAATCCCAACGACTTTCTTGATGAGGTCCGTGTAATTCCTCTGAAAAAATAAATTAACATGTAATTAATTCTTTGTTATTCAGAATATTTGAAAAATTATAGGCAATCACAATACGGGGAAACCCCAAAACTCGCATAATAGCACAATAAACAACAACATTAAGAAGAGCAGAATAGGTAGATGGATGGATCAGCAGCCATGTTGAAACATCTAAAAGTTGAGGACAAGCATAGAAAATCACAAGACAAAATCCAGATCCCTCAAAGGATTCTGGTGGATTTCAAGATCAGACCCGAACCCAAATACCAAGTTGGAAAATCAGGTTTTTTGGAGACAAGTTCACATTCGCATTCAACACATTCACATTCACATTCACCAATGACTTTCAACTTAAGAATCTAAAGAACTAATTAAGAAGAGAACAGGTAGATGGATGGATCTCTCCGAAGGAAGAAAGGATGCCATTAGTCTAGTCGAGCATCCCAGCAGTTTAATGAATCTGGCCAAAGTACAAGCTTCACAGTATGGTTTGACAGACGACCGATGGCAACAATAGAACATTGGATTTGAAAATTATTCCAAACAATTCGTGCTCTAAAAATCATGCATCGACTTAATTCAGGTACAGCTGGAGATCCAAATGCTCATAAATGAGGATACTGGATTGAATCCAGGGAGATCAAAAACAACTCTCCTAAGATTTTTGAAACGTCGAGAAATAAAGCAGACCCAAGAAAAACACTACTTCTAAGAAAGATGAAGAAAACCAGCCACTGGAAGGTTGCAAACAAGTGCAAAGTGCATTTTATAGAACAGGCATATCGAGCTCGAGCTTTGAACGATTGCCTGTCTGTCGGGCACATGGACTGTCAGATTAGAGCAGATAAGAGGCAGGCACTCGAAGATTATCTGTTGGACCTGAGGAAACAGGATCCCAGAAAGATGATCTCCAAAAGCAGACACAAAAACAGCCTTTGTATCTCCATAACGAGACAAGACAGATGTTATGAAGGCTTGCGATAAATTCCTTCTAGCCTACCATCCTATAGTCCTAAGTGTAATCTAACGATCGAATCCTTAGAGTCGACCAGCTCACTCACTCACTCACTCACTCACTCACTCACTCACTCACTCACTCACTCACTCACTCAGCACACCAAAAACACCAGAATGTGTTTCATGCATCAGCTCTGCCGACATCATTTCTGACCTCCGTGGACCCCTTTAAAACTATCGACATTCTGTCGCTTTCAGCTGTGCTTGTTATTTGCCACCATTCGTTCCGGTTTCGAAACGAACAGCAAACAAGACCAAGACCAAGACCAAACGAGACGAGCCGAGCCGCCTCCCTCCCTCCCTAGGGGGCTCAGATAAAAACAGTGACAGAAATTGAAAGTGGACCTCTGAAGCCTAACGAGGCTTTGGTTTCAGTCCGACGTCTGCTTATCTCCCGCGCAGCACTCCAGCAACTGTACAACCGACCAACCCCAACCGACCGACCGTCTCCTGGAAAACACGCCCACGCGTTCGTACGCTCGGATGGGAGGAAAAGAGAGATGACGACAAAAGGAGAGAGTGCAAGAAAGGAGTGTGTTCGGCAAAATATGTAGACCCAACATCGGACCGGGATTGACAGGTTACCAAGAATTACGACATTCGTTCGTTCATCATGACAGTTGATGTGATCCAACATTAAGTACAACAACAACAATAACAAACAACATTTGCATAGCCACTACGAGCAAGCTGGATTATCGCATGGAATGTGATCGTCATCATCATCGTCATCATCATCATCGACCTGGCTTAAAAAACAAAGAATGCTTACCATGGGTGCGTTGGTCTCGAAGCTTGCATAGGAAAAGTCCTCCTCTGGAGTTATGTGGATGGTGAAGTAGAAGCCCTGGAAGACAACAAGGACAACATTAACAACAACATTAATCAACAACAATCGACAACATTAATAACAACCGACAGCCAGCTCATGAATAATCAATCAACCAGCTCATGAATAATCGATGAGCCACCGGTAGCAGCGCGGACGTCGGCAGCCCAACGACCCGGCTTTAAAACAGGAGCAACACAGTTTCGATACAGGTGCGTGCAGCTCGTGCGGCCATGGCGACGGCCGTAAACAAGGCTAGCACCTAAAAGGATCCTAAAAATAGAACTTACGTCAGGGAGGAGGGCGTTCATGGAGTAGCCACAGGGCTCGAACAGCCAGTCGTCAATCACAGCACCGGGGAGGATGTCGGCAATTCCGGATTTCTAAAAGTAGAACGCAATTCGTCGGCTCGAATAAATTATGCTAATGAGTCGGAAAGCTAAATCTACAAGAAACAATCTCGCGAACTTAATAATAAAAAGTAACAATAATAATAATAATAATAATAATAATAATGACAACAACAACAATAACAATAATAATACTAGCAATAATAACAACAATAACAATAATAATACTAATTCATATTATTATTCACTAACCAATGTCAACTGCTTGGCTGTGAGACCGTGAGCCTGGGTGAACATGCCCATGACTTCCGGATCGACCCTCATCATCATGATCTCCAGGGTCTGGTCGGGACGGACCACTCCGGTCTTTTCCACCGTGTACACGTACCTGGAATACGAACGTGGTGACATGGAAGAAATGCAAACACATGACCAAAAAGACTCATGAACAGAGCAGACACTCACCAACAATCCTTGTTAACTCTTCCAAGAACGTAGGCAGCTCCATCTGGCAGGAGAAAACAAAAACTCGGATTGATAATCAATTCAATAGTGGCGTCGTCGTGCCCGTGGCCGACCGTGGCACAGGACCATTAGATGAAAGTTGTTAGGTAAGATAAGCACCAACAAAAGTGTTCAATCAGAAACAGCGGGTGTGTGTAAAGGTTAGACCACGAGCACGGTACCACGAGGACCACGAGCAGAATGCCCTACTGGCAGTGAGAGCAACCAGGTGTAATTATGTGCAATCAAGTGTGATCAGGTGTGATTACTGCCCCCTAACAAGTATGTAACTGCATTGTTCTACATTCGATAAATTGGTAATTGCTGTGCTTAATGACTACAGATGACGATGATGATGATGATGATGACTACAGATGATGATGATGATGATGATGATTATGACTATGTCTAGAGATGATGACGACTACAGATGATGGTGATGGTGATGATGACGACGACAATAATGTGCACATGAGAGTGAAGTAACACTTATTGCAAAGAGGTTTCAAGAAGTGACAGGACACTCACCTTCAAATATGGTGTCAAGGGTGGCAACCTGAAAAATATTAAAGCAGCATTAAACAAATCTGAATAAGTTATGATAATTTAATCATCGAATTAATGATATCGTGCAGCAAGACTCCGGCGGCCAGGCCAGCACGGGCAGTCTGGCCCGAACCGAACTGCCTTGACAATCGTCGCCATCATCATCATCAACTTCACTCTGACTCAAGTCATGAACACCTGGAAGGCCTAAACAAATGTCGCTACCAGGATGGCGTTCATGACATTGAGAAGGTCGAAGGTCGACAACGATCCCTCCCTACAAGAAAGTCAGTCGAGCGAAGTGAAACTCACCTCCTGATCGAAGTGCCTGTAAGTCTCCGGCTGCAAGTCTGGTCTCATATAGTTCTTGTGGGAGTAGAAGACATCCTGCCATGGAGAAGCAAGCAGTTATTATTATTATTATTATTATTATTATTACTATTATTATTATTACTATTACATCATAGAGTTAATAATATAATATAGTAATATAGTTATTGTTATCAACTAAAAATAGCACTGACAATAATAACTATGAATAACACATTCATAGCAACAACAACAATAAGCCACAACACAGCACAGCTGTCGCCATGGCCACCAACGACAACAATAACAACGGGAAGGAAAGTACGACCATACTGCAAAATCACAATCAGACAAACACAAAGTATTTGCTCACCACTATGACGTCGAATCCACACCTCTGCTTTACCAGCTCCAGGAGAGGAAGGACTGCCTCCAGCAGGGTGGTCTTTCCACAAGTCTTGAGGATGATCCTGTGACTTGCCACGAACATGCTGCTCTCGCTGTGGGCAGAGATGAAGATGAAGATGAAGAGAATGAAGAGGAAAAATCAATTTGTGCTCAGTGAGATGATGGGTAATGGAAAGATGATCATGATGATGATGATGGTGAATGAAAGTATTGACAGACACTCATAATTATAATAATAATAATAACAATTATTATCATGGTCAAGTTCACCACAACCCGTTCTAGCCATTCACAAGCTCGACTATAACAACAGCGCCAATTGAAAACCCGACAATGAATCTGTTTTCACATTTCCATGGCAATGAATGAATTGTACGCCCAGTTAAACAACAGTCCTTTTGAAGCAAGTGTTTACAAGCATTGATATTCATTACCACCATCACCATCACCACTATCACCACCACTATCACCACCATCATCACCACCAGCATCACCACAATGTCTAATTTCCAATGTGAAAACAAAAACATTCCAAGCGCCAATCCAAGAAAGGTCAACTCACCTGAGCAGGTAGGAGTCCATGAAATCAGAGGTGATGCTGCTCAGAATGGCACAGTTGACATTCTTCAGGAGGAGCTCCCATTCTGACCTGGAATTCATGAATAAATGAATGAATGAATGAATGAATGAATGAATAAATTAATGAATAAATAATTGAATTCATGAATAAACATTAGCTTACAACAGGTTAAAACACAACGTTTCCTTGTAAGGAGAAACTTCGACATGTATTGACTCAGCTCCACAATCGAGAACAGACACTAGCCAGCTCAAGAGCAACTAACATTGTTGATTAATGCAAACCATTTTATGCAAATCATTTCATGCAAATAAATTTATGCAAATCATTTTTGTGCCTGGGTTGTCATGTTTTAATTACTTCTAAATGCACTTCTAAGTGTGGCAGCTCTCCCAAGAAATATAGTAATAATAATAATAATAATAATAATAATAATAATAATAATAATTTACAAATAATGTGATTGAATAAATGCTTTTAACAGTGCCAGGATGCCAATATCCTCTCTTATTGATGGCAACGTCCAATCAAAAGGAATCTGATCATCCCACACCTAACATGTGCTATGCTTTGAATAGTGGACTGAGATCAAGCAGTGAAGAATATAGAAAATCCACTACAGCTATTCACTCCGTCAGTGAGAATGACATCAAATGACATTAAATTTATGACCATTCCAGATTTCCCAAGCAATGTCCCATCTTCAATTGAATGTTCTGAAATCTAGACTTGTCAAGCTTCAATTTTAAGGCCAGCAATCTTGCACAAGATCGGGCCCACAGTCCCGATGAATAGGACTGATACGAGAGCAGCCACGTGGACCAGTACCTTGGTCTTTAAAAGTGCAGGCAGACTGTTTCAAGTCTGCTACACCAATCTACCAATTATGGTCCTTCACATTCAACTAATTTGAACCTTAAGCCATGTGCAGTAGCAGCATTATAAATATTCAGGAATTCAAATGGCAATGCGTTTTACAAAACCACAGCTGGGCAAACTTTAACCAAATTAGTTTCTCAAGAGCGAAGCCAAAAGGCACGACGAAAGCATCGAGTCAGCGTTAAACAGCGCGCTAAGATCATGCAAAAAAAAAGAAAAAACTGGAGTTTCAAATCCCCAGTTAGGAGATTCTACTTTTAAACATCTAAACACGGTGAAAAACTGACCTTTCAATGTCCCTCAGGCTGGCCTGGTTCTCAGAAGAGCTGCTTTCAAACCAGATTTCCAAAAGTTTCTCGGTCCCCTCGAAGAAATATTCGCCAGCGTTCAGGGGATGAGGGACGGCACTGACGCTCGTGTTCAGACTTTGTTCAATCTTCATCTTTGAGTTCTTAAGAAGTTAATGTGATCTTCCTTTTCGAGTGTCTGAGACTGGAAATTTACCGGTGAATAAACCTGACGAAAATGACGATTTTAAATGGTTGAAGCGACTTAAAATAAAACGCCGGACGGCAGATTTATTACAATGTTATTATAATAGAATTATAATATTTGGACGAAGAGATCTTACTAGCTCCGGAGACCCAAGCGCACAATACGATACCGTAACCAAACTGAGAGCAGCTAGACGGGAGCTAATTATAAAAGGATCTGAGTCGCAAAAGTAGAATATAATTTTGAGAAAAAAAATAAATTTTCAATCAATAAAATTTCAACAATTTATCGTTTAATTAAATATGAATAATATAATTTTAAGTTTTTATTAAATTTCTGTTGAGGTGACCTTTACACCATTCAGCCAATAAAAATGTTGATTCTAGTATTTTCTCGTCATTGTTCTAATCGGACGAAAGATTTGCCATTAAAGATAATTCATTTCACAATGTTTTTAAGTGTTAATATTATTTTAATTTAATAGGAAATAATCATGCAATTGTAAACCAGGTTGTGACAAAGCAATTATACACCTGGATTACCAATGCAGGTGTATTAATTAAAACTTGGCCTATTCTTAATTAGTAATTTTACCTGGCATCAAGCGTGCATTTTTCCAACTATTCATAAATTTTCAATCACGTTTGTCACTCTCAATTGATCTCTGATTTAATTTCCAAATTGGTCGATTAGTTTTAAATTTCTAAATAAGCATCGCTTGATTTGCGAGCGAATATTTTTCAAAAATGTTGAGAGTCAAAGTTTCACAACAAGTTGAATTCTTGTCGACAGAACGCTGGGAGGATCCACGATGCACGAAAGCATACTCAATCGCCTTTAGCACTGGTTTTGCCATAAATTATTCTTCCACATTATCATAATTACCATTATTATAATCACAATCATTATTGTGGTTGATTGCTGTTCACATTAGAACCGATCGGACATTCTAGCGTGAAATGTCATTTTCCAAACGACATTGTCCGACGAGAAATCTCACATCGTCTCACATTAACAACACAAAGTTGGCGAAATCTGTCGACTGGAAATGAAAAGTTATTTCAATGTCACAGTTCTTGTTGAATTTGTATGCTTTGTATGCTTGGAGTGTTTATGTGGGATGTTTACAAGGGATGTTTACAATATGCGTGCAGGTTGGCCGAATGGGTTGCATTCCTGCATGCGGTCGTGATAGCAACAGTCGTAATGTGTCGTGTTCGCAACCCAGCCTGCACCGCCAGGGAGCGCCCTGGGGTAGGGGCGCTATATAAATGGTAGATCGATTAAAGTGCCTTCACATCCCATTGGGATACAAAAG
>MPNW01001337.1:28453-41195 GCA_011800805.1 Hirudo medicinalis
ACAACAACAACAACAACAACATATTGCTGCATTTGTTGCGGAATGGGATTTGTGGCTTCCCGTAGATGTCGGAATGTTTTCGATCGAATGACTTACCAAAAAGTAAATTTGTTCCTTCACAAATCGTGAACAACCCCTTGAAAGGTTTAATCGAATTAAAAGAAAATTAAGCTTTGACATTCGAGGGACCTCACACGAAAGAACGAGTTCTCTTCTTGGCGATTTCCAAAGGGAAATCTCGATTTGCAAACTACTGACTTCGATTGTCGATCCGATGGAGCCCCTAGTTCGGCATACAGCTGTCCACAGAAAGGTCCAACATATGTTTAAACAGGCTAACATTTACTTGGCAATGTTCTGTTGTTGTTGTAGTTTTTTTTTTCAATTAACCTGATTTTAAAACAAAGTCTGACAAGAAGTTCCAGAGAATTAAAAATTTAGCGTCACATCTCAGAGGAAAATAGGTTAGGACCAGCAGGTTGCTTTTCGAAATTAAAAGGCCAGAAAAAGAGAAGCTAAAAGTGGAGCATAATTTCCTTCATTCCATAATTTTTTTAAAGAGAAATTCCCGAGAGTAAACACGATGCCGAAAAGATCGCCGTGGAAAAAATAGGCAAATAAATGAAAGAATTCGTTCACTTTTTTTTCTCCAAATGTTATCATTTGCCGATAAATTAATTTTCAGAACTCAGTATCACGATCTTGTTCCTCGCAAACAAATCCATCCTCCCAATGTTTGCAGACGATGAGAGCGTTTTCCATTAAAACATCCAGTATTACCAGACCTTTTAAGATGACGACAGAGGAGCAAAACTAAAACACAAAAAATAAAATTTTTATTTTCCAAATAAATCGCCAAACGAGTTTCGAAAGAATCTGCAATTTCCTGGGAATTGTTATTCCAGCGTGGAAAGAAAATAGCCTGATGACATTCCTGGTGCTGGATTTTCTGGACTCTTTGGACAAAAATAAGCATTGATTCCAGGAATAATTTGAGATCATCAGGGATCATCCGAACCCCGCGGACGAAAATGACGAAGAGAGGTAGGTCCACATATAAATTTGAATGCTTGATTTTATGCATTTGTTTACATCGTAATTGTTGTAGCGGTGTAATAATAAATATATTATAATTAATAATTAATATTTATAATATTTATAAAAAATAATTAATATTTATTAAAATATATAAAAATAAAAATTAATATTTATAAAAATTAATAATTAATATTATATAATAATTAATTATAATTAATATTAATTATTTAATAATTATATAATATAATTATAATATAATAATTAGAATAATTATTATATTATTAAGTTTAGGCATTTATTATATTGTAGTACAATATTCAGTAACTGTTGATGTCATTTTGACAAAGTTTATGTTGAAGTAAGCCTTGTGAAATACACTCAAAATTTTAAACAAGCTTAATAATATTAATAATAATAATATTAATAATAATAATAATAATAATAATAATAATCAGTTTGATGTTTAATAAATATAATAAAAAATCAAATCATTATTAATAATGACGTCATTTATAATAATAATAATAACCAGCTTTCAATTAAATCTTCACTCGTTCGATTGTCAGTTTTAAACGACACCATAAATATTTAAAATCATCGCCCGGTGGCCTTTTAAGGGCTGATGGCGGGTCGGTTTTATTATGCATGAAACTTAATGCACACGCGTGTTGAGAATGAAGCCATGAGCTACATCAATTTGCCTATAATTTCAACTTCAAACGACCAACACAACAGAGCAAAGCAAAGCAAAGCAAAGCAATGCAAAGCAAAGCAAAGCAAAAATTTGCTTTTTTTTTTTTGTCTAAAACGCCTAATCATTCGTAGAGAATCAGAACCTTCTCCCCGATAAATTCAGCCCCATGATAACAAATAGTCTGATAGTTTAGCAGGGAAAAAAATGAGGATTTTTCTATTCAATCCCATGCCTCGATTAGCGTTTAGATGGAAGTCGTCTGATTCCGCTGGGTTCTTAAAGTTCTTATTTATTCCTAGTTAATCTTGTTTTATACCAGACGGGATCACGTCGAAATCTTTCGTTCTGTCAGAGTTATGAGCACAGAAAGGGAGAGATGGTGAGGAGGATTTGAGAGAGAGAGAGAGACATGGTGAGACCGATGATTTCGGAGAAGATCAGCAATTCTGGCAGTTTCAGGGGAACGAAACTACATTTTACGCTGATGGGAAAAAAACCAACAAACATCAGACGAGGTTCTAAGTACAAAGTGAAAGATACGCTGACGGCAGGACAGATCGAAGGATTTCAAGGCGGACGAGCAGGGGTACTTAACGGGAGGAGAAGGGGTACTTAACGGGAGGAGCAGGGGTACAGAATCTCGGATGTGAGGGACAGTTGAACTCCTGAGAATTCAGTTCCATCCATCAGTCATCGGAATGTCAAGGAGGAAGATAATCAAGAAATGGTCGTCATCCTCACTCAACAACGAGGAAAGAAAACGTCCATTCCTCTCGACAATCGTGAAGGATTTTTTGTTCAAATAATTATTGTATTATAATATTTATTATTAAATTATTTAATATTTTTATGATATTATTTAATTTATTCTATAATATTATTTAATATTAATATTTTTATAATATTTTTATAATATTATTTAAGTTATTCAATAATATAATTATTTAAAAGTATTTTTTTAATTATTATTTATCATAATATTTTCTGTTATTATATTAATATATTATTTTTGCCAGAAAGTCGATGAGTTGAGTTGGAGTAATTACATTAATTTGTGGAAAACAATTTAAGAAGATCATGTCGGTCGTGTTGCGTAACAGTGCGTTGTTTGGATTCGTCGATTACAAAATCGTTTTGCATCCTGTGACTCCATAATTATCCATAATTAATCCATAATTAATCCATAATTATCCATAATTAATCCATAATTATCCATAATTAATCCATAATTATCCATAATTAATCCATAATTATCCATAATTAATCCATAATTATCCATAATTAATCCATAATTATCCATAATTAATTATTAAATGTGGTCGCACATTTCGTGAAACGTAAAATTTTGATTTAAAAATAAAATAAATAAATGAATGAGTGAAAAGAAATATTTTTTTCCGCTCGGAGACACACGACAGACAGACTCATCCAAGATGTCGTCAGAATTTGAAAGCAAGAATGATACGAACTTTAATGATGTAACTAAAATAATTCAGATATAATTAAATTATTATTATTATTATTATTATTATTATTGTTATTATTATTATTATTATTATTATTATTAAGATATTCAAATGCAAAGTCGAATTATGTCCTGAATTTTTATCCCAGAAGGACATATGGGAAATATGAAACCCAAAGCTTTTGACTTTTCCTTATTTACGGGGATGTACTTATTCCCCAATAACCAATAATGTGACCCAAATATTGTCGGAGATATTTGACCATTACACATTACTGTCATCGTGGGGAGGTGGTAGGGGGTTAGGGAGGGCTTAGGGGGGGGGGTTAGGGAGTGGTTAGGGAGGGTGCATTTGCATCCCATGTTATAAATGCGCACTTATGTTTCAATTTTGAAGCTCTCTGTGTTTTGTATCTTTTTTTTTGCATTACTTGTTCTTTGCTGAATGACTTTGTATTAATTATAAGAGTGGGAGTGCATGATTTAATACAAGACAATACAACAATGGCGAGCAATGCAAGAGCAAGTTTGCAAAGATTTACTTTGGAACAGGCAAGAAAATTGATATTGGAATCTGACAGTCGACTGACTGACTGACTGACTGACCATCTGACATTGACGCTGATGACAACTTTGGCGATGAATCAGGAACAGAATAAGATCCAATTTTTTTGAAACAAAGCTGATGAGAGCTGCTGTGAGGGAAACACTCCACGAAAGTGATAAAAATGACATGAACAGCCAGAAAATTAATGATGGATCTTTGCAAAATTCCATGGAGAACATATCTGGAAAAATTCCCAAGTCCCTAATCACACGTTATGTGAATTTAAGAATGGAAAAAACAAAAAAAAATTTTAACCCGGGCGGGACCCAAAACATTGCCAGGCCCCGTGGCACTTTCCCGCCATATCTGAGGCCCTGATTATACCTAACAATACCTGATTGGTTTGTAAGTTCGACTGGGTTTCGTTCCTACGTGCGACAGTAATGGAAACTGTCATATGTCGTGTTCAAAACCCAGCTTGCACTGCCACAAGCGCCCTTGGGAGGGAGCGCTATATAAATAACAAAAGGCGCTTCTGACGCTATACATACGGCGCTATATAAATGAAGTACATTTACATTTGTGTATTAGAAATACTCTTTTAAGCTGCAAAACAACATTTCTCTCTGTAAAATTGCAGTGAATTTTTTACGTCAAGTTATTCTGACTTTGTGACACACGTCGTGATATCTAAAACGACTATGTTTTTTTATGCAATTAAACTTAATATTCATTGTTTATCAAGTCATCTTTTCACCAGTTTTAGCTATAGTTATAGACTACTATTTTTTCGCCAAAGAAGCACTGGGGCGCATTTGCACCCCGGATATCTTAAGCGTAGGCCGTGGTGGAGACCTTTTGAGGGTCAAACCAATGCGTAGTTTGTCCGCGCAGGTTGTAGGATGTCGTATATCATCACCGGCGGGAAAACATAAGATCGGCAAGCGTTATTCGGCAGAGCAATGGAATAATGTTCCCGGTTATCGGACTTGACATTTTAACGAACTCTGCAACCCCATCATTCGTTATGAACTACGATGTCTCTTCAAAATGAGATGAATCTCACTACCCCATCACTTGGAAAGTTGGCCGCTCTCCATTGTTCTTGACGACGGCAACGACGGCGGCGGCAATGAAGCTCACGACGACGACGACGACGGCTTATTCAAATTTGTTTTCTAACTCGGCTACCGTTCTATTGGTTGACGCTTGTTGACGGGCAACCCCTCCGCAACCCCCTCCCCCCCCCAAAAAAAAAGTCCGAGAACGTCAGTTCGTAGAATTGAAAAAAGAAAACCTGGCGTTAATGAAAACGGAGCCGGTTTTCCATCTCCATCTACACGTGGAAATCCTGGAAAATAGGAGTCGTCAGGGAAGAGCTTGTTATCGGCCACTTCCAAGGAAGACAACGAGTCAGAGATAAGACTTCAACTACTGGAAAGGCTTTCTGAATAATTCCTCACGAGATTTGTTTTTCTTCTTCGTTCGTAAGACGTCAAAAAAGCGTCACCCGTGCGTCAAATCGTTACCTCTGTCAAGGACTCGTCTTCTGCCATTTAGAGAATTAGTGCTGCCGCTTTTTTGGGGAGCGGTGGAGGCGGGGATAGGGGGGTAGGGGGCTAGGGATAGGGGGTAGGAAGCAATGTTTACAATCTCAACTTCCTCGTTCGTAATGACAATGCTCACGTTGCAAATAAACGAAAAAACTGTCTGATATTTTGTAATTTTCTTAAGGAGACAGTTGTTTGAAAATCCGAAAATTTCGTGAAAAAAAAAATTAATAAGCTAAATGCTAGATGAGAGCAAACAAAAATGAAATAATAATAGCAATAACAATGTTATAATAACAATAATAATAATAATAATAATAACAACAATAATAACCAAACTAATAACATCAAATGCCGACCGGTTATAAGGGCCGGCGCAGAGGTCCACCGAAAGGGGGTTCCTCGCGGATCGGGTTCAACGCTTCGGGCAGGCACACGGTCCACCGACTCCGGCGAAGTCTTGTCTCGCGCACCATTCATCTTCCGTACTCCATTAGGCTGGAGCGATTAATTTCCCAGACAGACCTGGAAAGTCAACGATAAAACGACAATGGCCTTCCATGGGCGTAGAGCTCTCCGCTTCCTTCTCAGTCGAGTGACTGATCTCTTCCGCGGGAGATTTGTCACGCCTCCATCAGGCGTCCGATGGATGTTTTCATAGCACTTTTCCTTTTCGAGGAAGCCGTCCGACATTAAAATACACTTTTCCAGGGACCTGCGGATCTCCCACTGCCCCACCCCTCCAGCCCATCCACCCCACCCCCCCTTCGGCCCATCCACCCTCCCCCCTCTCCCGGTAGGTTCGAAATTCTTTCGGAATTGGAGGGAGCACATTCCGTGCATCACGAAAGACATGGAAGACAATGAATTGAAATATTCCATTGGAAATGGCGTGTAAAGGAAATATTTTGAGGAATAAATGATGAAAATCGAATTCTAAAAGGTGGGGATTATATTTTTATTCTGGAGTAATCTTTTTATGAATCGGATTTTCGGAATTATTTAGAATTTTCACTGCGATTTTTATTTGAAGATTCACAAACGAAATCAAATCAAAAGTGGCAAACAAATGAATCAATCGTTTTAATTATTAAAAAAATAATTAAAAACTAATTAAAAATTATTAAAAAATAATTTAAAAATAATTAATCGTCTAATTATAATAATTACTAACGAATAGATTTTCTTCAAAATAGTGTTTTAAATGGCATAAATATGTTTGTTTAAGAGATCCACTGAAAACTAAGACCAACAACGCAGGACAAAAACAAAGCCAGCAATGTTTTCGTGTTATTTGAAAGATAAAAATAGAGATAATAAAAAATCAAATCATTATTAATAATGACGTCATTAAACACAGACGAACGAACACCCGACCACACGGCCACACAGCCACACATCCACACGGCCACACGGCCACACGGCCACAAATCCCAATACCACAGTACTTCCATCGATCATTGGCCGATTGGACGCCTGTAAGTCCACTCCATTCAAGAACCTGGAGTATAAAACATCACCGATGGAATGCCGTCTCTCAATGCATGGAAATAGACTAATGAAAGGCAGGGTTATTCCGGCTTCCATGAACGAAGGAGGATCGATCGGGCTGGCATGATCGGGCCACATTAGCCTAATAAGGAGAGCACCGGTCCCCCTGATGAATAGACCAAGGCGGGTGATCAATTTCATTGTTGATTACTCTAATAGCGCTTCCGCATCCCCTAATTTTGGGCGCATATCATGGGAGTGGGTGGCTATTTTTCACCCGGCCACCGGGTGCTAAACCCACCCAATCGACTTCTTTGATGTATTCTTGGCAATTAACGATCCCAAGTTGAGTCGAAAGATTACATTCTCTCCATGACAACTTTTGCTCTGCATGACATTGAATGAGTGGCATTGTCATCTGAAAAGCTTTTGAGTGGACTCGTATCGCAACTATAAACGTAACATGAATATTTAATATTATTCGGCGAGTTTACGATGCTTGATTGTTCGGCGGACTCAGTGCTCGGTGCTTTAGGATGACAATTTTCAAGTCCATCGTCGATTTTCGCAGGACGAAAATTGAGTTCTATAATTCGAAATTTGTTGCGAAATTATTAATAATTTTTTTGTAAAAACGCTCCCAATTCACGAATTGGCAAGAGACCCCGTCACTTTGGGAGATTTTGTCAAAATCGCTGTTTTTGTAAATCTTCAGTTTAACAGTTGATATCCGTTTCAAATTTTTTTGTTTAGTTACCGACCTTGGTAGGACAAGAAATTCAGTTAGGAAGGTCGTTGGTGATTATTTGGAATTGAGAAGAATTCCATCATTCATTAAGTCCGTTGACGAGCAATCCGAAATTCAACTTTCAGCGAAAATCTTTTAAATTAGACGAACAATTGATCGATTAATTGAAAATTGATTTTAACAGGCCGCCAACCACCAACACCGACAGCAACAACACCGACAGCAACAACACCAGCAACAATAACAACAACAACAACAACAATAACAACAACACCAATAGCAACACCACCACCATCACCAACAGCAGCAGCAACAGCAGCAGTAGCAGTAGCAGTAGNAACACCAGCAACAATAACAACAACAACAACAACAATAACAACAACACCAATAGCAACACCACCACCATCACCAACAGCAGCAGCAACAGCAGCAACAACACCAACACTAGCAACACCAGCAGCAACAGCAACAGCAACAACAACACCAACATCAACAACAACAAAACACCACACTTAAAATATCCATCCTTTTCTTAAGACTCCATTAGTCCACTGAAAAGGAGGTGGACGATCAGACGATCGCTTGTGAATAAGAATTTGAATGAGCTTGAAAAAGATGATTAGATTTTTTTCTTCATCAAAGAATCCCTCAAAAAGGAATACTGAGAGAGGGACACTGGTGAGTACAAGGAGAGGTCGTACCTCGACACTGTCCGTTTGGCTTCACCCTAATACTTTGGAAAGCGAAGATTGATGTCTACATAACATGACATGACATGACGTGAGATAACATTAGCATAACATAACACAACACGACATGACATGACATGACATGACGTGACATGACACAGCAAGTCATAAATTTATAGTGGTTCAAGAAGACTAATGTCTGCATGGTAAACTATTTTAACAGGAGTTTTTTTTTTTATTTATTTCTGTTGATTGTCAACGACTCGGATTAAATTCAAACAAGAAGGTATTTCGATGTTTAGAGTTGTCTTTGTTGCTGATGCTGATTTGTTGTAAGTGTTGTTGATGATGTTGATTTGTTGTAAGTGTTGTTGTTGATTTTGATTTGTTGTACGTGTTGTTGCCGATGTTGATTTGTTGTACGTGTTGTTGTTGATGTCGATTGTTGATGTTGATGTGGTGAATTTGCTGTTGCTAGACGATCTAATCCTTACTAAAATTATTAATAAATATAAATTATCATTAAATACAATTATCAAATTATTAAACGTAATTATTATTAAATATACATATTTTCATTGAATATAATTATCACTCATATTATAATTATTATCATTACATCATTATAATCCAACTCATTGATTTTCAAGTTGTCAATGTCATGTACAAATTTGATAATAAAACATTACCTCCCTCATTTTGTAATCATCTCGTGCCATTGTCTGACATTCACGAATGCTGTCTTCAATTCGGATATTCGTATTCGTTCTGACCAAGCCCGGACTACATCAAAATTATTTTCCATGAAATGTTTTGGACCCCCTTTGTACCCCACCATATCCCCTCAAACAGGGCCGTCGTACACCTCGTCTATGTTCAAATTGTCATACAAAGAATACTTGACACATTAATCCCACATCAGTAGTCCTAGATGACTGAACTCTGAAGCAATTGTGGATCTCGGTTCATCTAAACTTGATCCTGACTGTTTTCTTTGTCACTTGTTTTGCTATCAAGAATGTTCGCATTCAGTTGTTATTCTGGCAATCAAGTGAATAAAATTATTACATAAAATTATCAAATTATTATTAAATGTAATTATTATTATTATTATTATTATTATTATTATTATTATTATTATTATTATTGGCGTGCAGGTTGGCCGAACGGGTTGCGTTCCTGCATACGGAGGTAATGGCAACAGTCGCAATGTGTCGTGTTCGAAACCCAGCCTGCACTGCCACAAGCGCCCTTGGGAAGGAGCGCTATATAAATGGTCGACAAAAAGCGCTTCTGACGCTATGCACAAGGCGCTACATAAATGAACTACATTTACATTTAAATATTATTAATTACAAATAACAACACAAATTACAATACGACCACTTCAAACTCGTGACACATCTGAGAACATTGGCATCACTCGCCAACAATTCACATAATGCATGACAAATGGAGTCACTTTCATTCCGCTGCAATATTCATAAATTCACGGATAATGGCATGAATCCACTCAGCATCGCTCGACAAAACAACCATCTTGACATTCGCGTTGTGCTACTAAAATCCAGTCGACGTTAGTATCTTAATCTCTCAAAACCCAGACTGGTAGCACCGCAGATAAAACTGTATCAACTAGTTGCATGATATCCGATGATATATCTCATGTCTCACGACATATTTAATATCTAATGACCCCCACTCTACCCCCAAAAGAACCCATTCCAGACCACCATGCCCCCCCACTAATTAAGGTCCTTTACTAACAACAGCAGCGACCGCATTCCAGGCTTGAAGTGGAAGGAGACGACGATGCGGACTACATAAACATCTGGAAGAGCGGAAACCCTGGCATTTGGAGCGCACTTCCTCGGTTCGATTAGCGTCTGGAGCAGACGGAATGAGGAGTTTACGAACGAGAATTTCTTTGCTAGAGTGACTGGATGTCTGTGATTCCATCGACGAGTAAAAAGATTTACAGTTAACGTCAATTGTTGAGATAGATTTTTTGGAAATTAGTTTTCCTGCGATTACGCTCGCTAATCCGCCAAAGTTTTGAATATTTTCGCTGTTGGAAGGCACTCCTTGGTGTAAAAATAACCGCTTTCACTACCTCCAAAGCTAATGGTGCTTCTGTTGCGTGGGTTTTCCAAGGAATTGAAAGCGAAACTGGAGTTATTTGGAGGGAAACAAAGCAAAACGTCTAAAAAGGTGAGCGACCTGAGTACCTGGCATGTTTTATGGCGAACATTTCCAATCATTTTAAGTTGACAAATTTCCCTTTTACCGGATTAAACAAAATTTTTCGTAAAATTATTTTCTATAATCCTCAATTGAAATGCTTTTTTGGCTGTCATTTTCGAAAGACGGTTGCTCTGTAATCTTCGAAAGTAATTTCAAGAGATGTAATTGAAAAAAAAAATTTTAATAAAAAAAATAATTTGAAAATAATAATAATTAAATAAATAATAATTTAAAAATAATAATAATTTGAAAAATAATAATTTAAAAATAATAATAATTCCATCCGGACCGTGGAATGTAGAAATACTTTTTCAACCTGACCAGCCCTGAAGCCTCACCAATCGATTGCGTCATTCTTTTATATAATTATTTAAAATAATATTTAAAAATAAATAATAATAAATATTATTTAATAATTTTAATAATAACGTCATTCATAATTTACTCTTCTCCAATGAAGAATTAATTATAATCATAATTACGAACAATTGAAATTATGACTTTGAAATTACTCGACTTACTTCCCGAGACTTTATTTGTTATTATTATTATTATTATTATCATCATTTAAGTAGAATTGTTATTATTATTATTATTATTATTTAAATAAAATTATTAATATTATTATTATTTGAATGAAAAAAATCAATTTCCAAGAAATCTAAGAAATCGAGAAACGAATTTTAGCAATTTGCGTCTGATCACGCAGGGGACTTGGACAAGTTGATGGTTGACAGTATCAACCTGATTGACAAATGGTCATTATGCATCTGACCCCGGCTGGGAATCGAACGCGGAAAGGACGACTTCGAAATGCAAAATAATCCTTAGAAGTCAAATGATCGTCCAAGTCTTTCCTGACCCATCAGGCCAAAAAGTCCCTCAAAAAAGTTTTTCTTTTTTAGATTTTTCATTTTATTGCCTCAAAAAGTTCCCGAAAATCGTTCCACAAGGACGTCTTTTTTCCAATTTTCCTGGAAATTGGAGGAGAAACTTAAAATTTCAATCTGCACTCCTATTACACTTCAATCAGACTCTCATTCCTGACAATTAACAGTAATTATGAAACATTCCAGGTATTGTGCGCTGCACGGCACTTTTCTTTCCCCGGCACAATATTAAATTTAAATTATGACAATAATAATAATAATAATAATAATAATAACAATAATAATAATAACAATAATAATAATAATAATAATAACAATAATAATAATAATAACAATAATAATAAGGTAGTTAATTTTATTAGCAACAACAACTATTGGCCTTAAAATAATGTTTGATTTCCTCAAGGCCAATCAGTGAATACCTGATGATCAGGGACCTCTCCCCGATCCCTAACGTCCTCTGGTTCGAGTACTGCACGCAGAGGAATGAAAGCAGGTCGAGACTCAGGAAAGGGAACTGCAAAAAGAATTGACCGGGTCGTCGTCATCGACATCACCACAGGCCTCGTCGACACCGTCACGTCCATCACCGCAGTCATCATGTCGTGACCATGATCACGACCAGGCTCCTGCCTACTCCATTCCAATTACAATCGCTGCCACCTGAAATGTTTTATTTTTGCATTCTTAATGCTTGGGCGATCTTCGATTGCTTGAGGTCCATTCTCATGTTTTGTTTCGTTGTTGTTGGTTTTGGTATGAGTTTCTCTCTTGGATGTTCAACCTGACATCTTTTGGGGAGATCCAACTTTTCAGAAGATGGACTTTAGTTTTAGAACTTTTTCTTTGGGGTTTTCTGTGAAACCACATGTCGACATGTGCAAGAACACGCTCAGATTTTATTTTGAGGAAGTATGTGTAATTCCATCAAGAACCATGAATAAGGTGAAAACAGAGCAAAGTTAACACTGGTTGTTTGTTATTGGTTTGTTTTTGGTTCTCGCTGACCTGAATTCTCTGCACGAAACCAACACCACCTCCGACCTCGTGCCCGAACATCGGGAAGTCTGTTCGTTCGGCTTTCGTTTGCCTCACGACTCATCGACATTCGACCCAACAAGAGGTGTTGGAATCATAAAATTGCGCCATTATCACTTTTTTGACCTTCAAAGTCATGTAAAAGAATGTGAGAAGTTTCTCATTTTTATGCTATACCAGTATTGGAGTGATTTGTTCTGCATGACTCCTATGAGCACGTCTGACTCAAATGTCCCAGGATTTCAACTTAGCTAGAAATAACCACACTGAAATGACCTTAAACTTGAGGGAGGCCACCCAAGATTGTAATCAACAGCATTTTTAGTGATCAACTGATAATACAAAACG
>MPNW01001337.1:41358-51798 GCA_011800805.1 Hirudo medicinalis
TCGGCTCAAGATTATTTCTTCTGGTCTTGGAAAGCTGGATTCATGACTGAGAGCACACTCAGTCACTTTTCTAATTAGTGTCGTTAAGTGAAGTATTATTATTAATAAATGTAGAGCCAATTAGTCCATCACTAAACTAAATGATGTTACGTCGAGTGACAAGTTCATGTCAGCACTCAATCAAATCTCCAGTCGACTCTGGAAACTGTCGAGGAACAAGCGAAGATGTATTCATGACAAAACTACCAGAACTGTGATCACCAACAGGTTGCATCAAGAATTTTTAACACTTAGAAGTCTTTGATTGGATCATAGCTTGGCCTTTGGAACTTTTGGAAGCAGCTGTTGAAGCTTCATGGCAAGTCCCATGTTTCCAGCGACCTTCAACTTTCCTTGGAAAAATGCCTACGGGAGAAATGGAAATCTTGCATTCGGTTGAAGCTAAAAACCATCGAGCGGGGCCTCATGTGAGCCACACTTTGTGAACTCTTACCTGTTGTGGGTTCATTTTACCCTGCATGACCTTCATGAGATCTTCATCCTCCATTGTCAAGGTCACATCACCCTTTCCTGAAATAAATGCTTTTGTGAGTACTTTAAGCTGCACTCTACTCCCTCCTCAATGCTCGATTGCATCGCACAGCAAACATTTTTTGTAAACAAAACAAAAAGGCTGTTCCACATATTTTAATAAATTAATTTTAGTCGAAACTTCCATCGCATCGCACCTTGGGGATCAAACTTTACCGAGCCCTTTCCGTTCTTCGCGTCGATCACCCAGGTTCCCTCCTTGTCCTGTTTGGACACTTTGAAGCAGTAAATGCCCTTTATTTTTTCGACATACTCTTCACCTTTCTGATTTAAATGTGGAACAAAACTAACATTAATCAAATGAAATGTGGCCATGTTAAACGTGAATGCATTCGTATAAGTTATTTTGTTAGGTATTTAGAGGTACACACCAAATGATATCTAAACCATTGACGAATAAAATGATCATAAACCTTCTCCAATTCCTTTCCAATGTATTCGAACATCGACTTGACTGCGAAGTCATCTTCATTGATGGAGTCCGTTGCAACGTCGCCTTTCATGTTATGATGTCTGAGCAAGCACAAGATGGTACCAGTTTAACGGCTTATTATTTATTAATCTTTGCCAACTTTTGGGTCCATCCATAAATTTGTGAATGCTTAATTCGATGCTAACGTAGACAAATAATCCGATGACTAACTCAAGTCAATTGAACAACTAAAGCCACTAAAATTGATTTTAAAACACTCGGCCGAGATAAAACTCGCAAACTCACAAAACTCCGTTCCCGTAAAGTTCTCAACGTAAACAACTGTCGCATTCTACGAGATAGGGACAGGTTTATCTAATCTCAAGTTGATAACCCGCCAATTTCTATTTTCACCTCGATATTATCGTTATTTCATCAAAATTTTATATCTTTAAAATGATAAGAATTCGACGCAGCAAGTCGCAGACGCCTGAACTCATGGCGGGCGTGTGTCCCAAGCGACCGAGGATCAAATATTTGAAAGCGCTTAAGTAAACGCTTCACCCCGCTGAATTATGGTTCTTTTTTTCTCAGAATTTCCAATCAAATCGGACACATTTCCCTTAATTTGTTACTACTGACTTAAAACTTAAAAAGGAGTGGTCCGTAACTTATATCAAAACATGGCCATGTTTACAGTAACCTTAAATGTGGAACAGGCTAGTTTTAATCGGAAAGGTTTTATAACACTACCAAAATAAAGAGGTCGAATGCCTGATCCAACCCCCGCTTCAGACCACCAACATCCTCAAAAATAACCTTACAAAAGAGCCAGGCGCCCAAACAGGGTCGAGTCACTCATAGCAAACACTTGCCGCTTCGATCGGTGGTGTTTCTAAAAATGCAACATCTAGCCAACGATCCGACGCCGTTCAAGAGGCTAAGTCTCAGACGGGTGAAGGTCATACAAATCAAATGCACGGTGTTTACAACATCGCTGCCGAAACATTTAGACTTGGCCAAACTAACCCAGGAAAACCCAGCTTGTACAAGGTGACGACTGCGGCGCCCCCGAGTCCCAGGTTGTGTTGCAAGGCCACTTTGGCCCCTGCTACTTGTCTCTTCCCAGCTAAGCCACGTAGCTGCCAACACAGTTCTGCACACTGGGCCACCCCTAAGGAATGGCGAGAGATGTGGACTACATGGCTAATACGTTTTTTTAACAAAATATCTGCTGCTTATTATGTTTTAATTCAAACTAATGTAAATAGTCGAATTTTATTAATTATATATATATATGTTATAAAATTTCTAAAAATATTCTCAAATAATTTAAAATAATATTTAGATAATTTAAATATGCTAATCACTTCATAAATATCTTGTCTGACCGACTCTGCTTTCGCGACTTATTTGTTATTAAATTGAGATATTTTTACATAGCTCTATAAAGCTTGTCAGACGAGTAACAACATAGTCCTAAATGATTTGTGATTAATAGCATACCGGTAGCCCCGAGAGGATGCCCCTTCGAGATGAGACCCCCGCTCGGGTTGACCACGTGCTTTCCTCCGTACGTGTTGGCTCCCCGGTAGATGTACTCACCCGCCTTGCCTTGAATACAAGATTGCGACACATTCTTGAATTATTTCAACATTAAATGTTTTCTAGTTAGTCGTGCTTGACGTGTTTGAAGTGACGACTCACGTTCAAAAAATAATAATCAAATGCAGGAATGCAAACTTAATTAATTATCATTATTGTTAATATTATTATTAATGTTATTATTATTATTGTTGTTATTATTACAATTAAATCAATTATTATTATTATTTGAACAATGGAAACCTTCAGGACAGAGTCTGAGTGCCTCATAAGTCAGCAGCTCGTTGGCAGAGAAGCAGTCGTGGAGTTCGACGACTTGGATGTCGTCCGCTGTCAGACCTTCAGAAGGAACACTTTCAAATGCTTGCAAAAAATCGCACTTACTGGCTCCTTCTTAATTGGGAGTTAGAATAAGTAAGGCCGATGATTTGGCGAGTGCAACGAGTGCGATGGAAATGATGGCAGTTTGTGGTCGTTGCAGGGGAGCGTTACTTCCTGCTGCCTGAGAACGTGATACGGCAGATGATACGAGCAGACGAGAAACGATGAAACAAAAGGCTAAACAAACGTAACGCCATACGAAATAAATTCGAAATACCCACCCGACATTTTGTAGACTTCGTCGGCAGCCTTTCTCGTCATGTCGTATCCGACCTGAGAAGTGGCGAAGGAGAATTTAACCATTAATCAACAACTATTGAAGAAGATTTCAGGTTTCAGTAGCTTGTGATAAAACATATTTATCCTCAAATAACATGGAAATCATGAGGAGGAGGGGACTGCAATATGACATCGAAACAGTCGACTTTGAATTGAACTCGACCGGGCACGACCGAACGACATGCACGTCGTCGTGATGAATTAATTCACCGTGTAAAATTATTTCAACTCAAAAAATTAAACATCCCCACTGAAACAACTGCAAGGTAGCAGAAACTAAAAAGTCATCGTCACTCACAACTTTCATGACATTCTTCTCGTCGAAGGTGGACGGCAGGTCGGTGGCCATGGCCTGAGCAACGATTTCGACCGCCTGGGAGAACAAACCGTGCCTCTCGACGAAGGACTCGCTCGCCAAAATGGCGCAAGCGGCCCCGTCCGACGTGGGACTGAAAAAGAAGAAAGGACGATTGGTGGGCGAACGATCCACCTCGAGTGAGGATGCCTTACTAATTATCAATTAACTATAATTATTAAACAATATAAACATTTCAATTAACTTCACTCATTTTGCTTCATTTATCTGCCGAGATCGTCATCACCGGCGGTGGTGATAAACTAGAGAATGAATAACGATATCGTCGTTACCACTGGCGTCGATGGAACCACATACCAGCACTGGAGAAGGGTCAAGTAGTCGTGAACTTTGTTGGAATTCATGATCTCTTCGAGACTGTATTCCTTCTGGAACTGTGAGTTCCTGGATATGTGTACGTTTCGAGTGTCAAAAACGCTCCCAGAAACTCATGCAATGATGAGCTTAAGGCTAAACTTTTAACGACTATTATTATTATCATTATTATTATTTTAATTAATATTATTGTTATTAATTATTTAATAATTATGTGGCTTGCAAAGTAGCTGTGTCATGTTTGTAACCCAGCCTGCACTGCCACAAAGAGCCCTTGGGAAGTAGTGCTATGTAAATACACTTGTTATTATTATTATTATTGTTATTATTATTATTATTGTTATTATTATTATTGCAATCTTATTATGTTGACACAAAAAGGCAGCCTACGGGTTGTTGGTGGAGTGTTTGTGGTTCTTCCAGGCAATCTTTGCAAAGTGCTCGGGCTTCGTGCCTGTAAATTGTAAACAGATTATACATAACTAGCTTTCCATGTATTACACATACAAATCCAGCCGGTAGCTTGCCCTCAAAGAACCGGGCGACCGGGACGGTGCTCCGGCAACGGGACTTGAACCCGTGCAGCCATCGCGAGAAGCCAGGTCTTAAATATCAGACTTCAACCAACTCAATCATTGCATTCTCCTTACCAGAGACCCCAAAGACCAACATAGTAATATCTTAAAACCAGGGACAGAGTTCAAACCCCGATCGGTTCATCCCGAGCTCACCGTATCTCTTCATGTGCTCCATTCCAGCATTTCCAAAGAGCTGACTGGTAAGGGGTGCAGGTGACAAATCAAAACAGTCCATCATGACGTTGACGTGCTTGTCGAGAGGATTCGTTCGGTCGGCGAACTGGAAAATACAACCTTAAATTGTGAAATGAGATATCAGAAGCCATCGAAGGTCATTGATTTCATTCTTAGAGTAAAGTTTGTGTTGATTTTTTAAATTTGTCATAAAAAAGAAATTCAATATTAACGTAATATTTAATGATGTATAATAATAATTTTATAATAATAATAATTTTTATAATAACAATTCCATAAAAATTAAAAATGTTCTAACCTTTGTTCCGATGGATCCTCTCTCCATCTTCTCAAACCCAACTGCCAGGACACAATCGGCCAATCCTTGTTCGAGAGGCAAGCACCGTTTAAAGAGTTGGAAGTTTCAAAAATAATTTATGCACAAATTCCAATCAGACAATTCCAATCAATCTCTTTCTCAGTGGACAAAAGTGTGCATAATAATAACCTATACAACAATAACAACAACAGCAACAAACGGACACGAATATTTCGAGCAGTTTCTGCCATAATTATAATAATTAATATTAATTTTAATTAATATCTACTTTTTTTAGTATTATAATTAAAAATAAAATTATATAATATAATTATAAATATTACGATTAATATTAATTAATGTCAATTATAATAATTCTTCTTAATTATAATAACCAATCATAATTTAGTGGTTCCGGTCGTAATTATGATAATTTATGTTAGTTATAATTTCTAATCATAACAAACGTCTCCACCTCCTTCGACGACCTGTCGAGCCACCATGATGGCAGTCGATCCTGTCGAGCAGTTGTTGTTCACCTGGAAAAACATGGAAGCCGATTGAGTGGAGGCATCCGATGCTGGACGCAAGAGCACTTGATGTTGTTATTGTCGATAATTCAATAATTTATTGTAACAATAACAACAACAACAACAATAATAATAATAATGACCATTATGACAACATTAAATTCATATTTTATTAATTTAATTAAAGTCTTAAGTGACACACAAACTTTTTAAATCGATTTAATTATCAGTCGATAATTAAAACCACATTAGAAACTGCTACTTTTTTTTTTAGCGCAGACAATGTCGCATCGTCGCACCGACGGAAAGAATGAGACGAACGAATGCAAAATAATTAAAAAAAAATAAATAAATAAATAAAATAAGAAATATTAAAAAATAATCTCCGATGAGATGCAACGATTAGACTTTCGAAAGCAGGTGTCGACTCACGTTGATGATCGGAATCCCGGTCAGCCCGAGTCCGTACAGGGCTCTCTGGCCGCACGTCGAATCGCCTTGGAGGTGGTCGATGTTGGTTAGTCGGCAAATTTCAAGTCAATCAACAAATTCTTTTTAAATTGTAGAGCAATAAAATCTAGGGGATGTTCTCAAAAAACAAAAATGCAGACAGAAGAGTAGCGTCGTCGGAAGCTAGGTAAATGGTTTGGCCAGACGGCTTCGTTGGACGACAATTAATCACATATATGCTTATTATTATATTAAATATAGTATAATATTAAATTAATATTAAATGTTAAATGTAATATAGTAATCAATTATATATGCTTATTATTATATTAAATATAATATAAATGCTTAAAATAAGTGAATGCAGCGACAAGCAGCACGAAGTTTAATCGAAAGCATTTTAAATAATAATTTGGAAATAACAAATAAAAAAAAATACAAGAAATGTCCAACCGAGTTGTTGTGACAAGTTCGACATTGGATAATATAAAATCTTGGTAAACAAAACAAAAGAGAAATATTGAAGACAATTTCTTCCCCTTGATATCTGATCAATAACCGTAGATGTTGGGCTTGAAAGCAATGTTTGTTTGATGTTTGTAGCGGAAAAACCTGTCTTAAAAGGTGACAAAAAAAACAAAAATCAGGTGTCAATTGTATCGATTATGATGATGATGATGACCGCAACGACGAAGATAATGATATTGTAACTCAGTCACAAACTCATCGGGTTTTGATCTCTGTACCTTCGGCACCAAAAGCATCTCAAGCCACCAAAACTAGTATTGATCCGAGTCATGTGAATTGCATGTCAGCCAGCACTGATGATGATGATGATGATGATGATGATGACGACGATGATGATCATGATTTTAGGCTTAGGGAGGTTTTGTGCGAGCATGGGTAATCAAAGCTGAAAAAGTTATTACCCTCTTCCTCTTCATGTGCTGCATAAAAGAGGAATTGTTTGAGAGATACGATATAATAATGTTAATAACAACAACAACAATAATAATAATCAATAAGGAATCACTTTGGACCCTTGGCAGGGATCTGGATTCAACCAACACCAGTTCTAGAAACTGTGACTCTGAATGCATAATAATAATAATAATAATAATAATAATAATAATAATAATAATAATAATAATAATAATAATAATAATAATAATAATAATAATGATAATAATGATGATAATAATTACAATAANTCATCATCGTCGTCGTCTCCTGACATGCTTTGTCAAGCATCTTATCAGAATCACCAATCTATCTTCTATAATCTCATCATCGCACAACTCATTACAGTCGAGGGTTGTGATGATGATGATGATGATGCTGATGATGATGATGATGATGATGATGACGATGATGATGAGAAGGGGTACTAACTGGGAACCCCTGACACGAGCTTCAAGGGTCTCAGGACCCTGAATGCCCTGAGGGCCTTCACATCAATTGCACTGCTGATCTTGAAATAGGGGAGAGCCACACTGAACAAACTGGAAATATGATAACGGACATTATGATTATTTGAACCACGGTTATGGTGATGTGGTGGTGATTATGTTGGCGATGAAGACAAAGGCATTGGATAACGATGGTGACGGTTTTAACATATTAAAGTCTTGACGATGATGTTGAGGACGATAAAAGGGCATTGCCATTGACGATTCATCGTCACCATCATCATCGTCACCATCATCATCATCACCATCATCGCCAATCTCACCAGCATCATCATCACCATCCTCACCAGCATCATCACTATCATCATCGAACGTCACTCACCCGACTACGACGATGATGAAGTCAAGAATGTTCCAGCCATTATGAAGATAGGCCCCCGGATGTAACACAAAACCATAGGCCACTATCTTCACTAAGGCTTCCACGGCGAAAATGCACAAGAACCCGTACTCCACCATTTCCTGGAAACGTTGAGCGATAAATGAACAGAGACTTTAAATAGACTTTCAATAATTTCTAATAAATAAGTAATCTTACAAAAGCCTCGTCATCATTGTGTTCGTTTCCATCAGTAGCAGCAGCAGAATCATCATCATCATCACCGTCATCGCCATCATCATCATCATCACCACCGCCGGCATCATTGTCGGCATCACCATCATAATCACCGCCAAAATCATCATCATCACCATCATCATCATCTTCATCATCATCAACATCGTAATATGGATTTGAAATCATTCCGAGACCAGTGAAGACAAATTCAAAGCACAGCGCAACAAATTCGTCAACAAATCAACAGAATTTCCAACAAACGTACAACCCGAACGAAAGAAAAATAAATGAAAGAGACAAGAGAGATTACCTGGAGGTTTCGCTAAAACCAAAGTTCACCGTCCAGAACAAGTTCTAAGAGAGAATATGTTTTCCCAAACTTCTGAGGATTCAGAAGAAAGTAAAGTCGAAATGCTCGCCTCAAGCACAATTGCGTCAGTTGCCTGGTTCAGAATAAAGGAGACAATTAATTGAGGACGTTCCAGTTGGGGGAGAGGAATCTGCAGAAATAAAATGACAAATGAAGTCTTGCATTCATCAGCGAGGCCCGAAACTCCAGTTTAAACGCTGTGATTGATGCAAAAGTCAACCAGAGAGAGATCGGGGAGTCGAGAAAATGCGCTCGAGCGCTTCCATGGGAGAGGGTGTAATTGCATGGAAAAGATGGAGAAAAATGACCTGATCATGAGCAGGATCTTGTTGGAAGAGAGGTTTTTACTGGAAAATTACGCTAAACTTTGAGTGCAAAGACATTCGATGTGCCGGCGTCAAGTATGACTGGGTTGCAATCTTACCGACATCACGGACAGCGCCCTCGGGGATAGGACGCTACACAAGTGGTTCGACGCCTCTGACCTGGTGCGTGTGGCGCTACATAAATCAGATTATTCTTATTTCTATGGCTCAAAAAACGAATCAACACGGCTGCATTGGCGAAGGTTTGGTTGGATTATTCGCTGAAGGAGATTCAAATAAAATATAAAAAAACTAAAAAACAAACAGAACGTTGTACATTCGACAGAGTCACACAGAACTGTGCAAGCATTAAAATCGGATTAAGGACGTGTGAAAATTCATAAACCTTTTCAGCAAAGCAGTCTCAACCACAGCGGCGACGACGACTTCACTCCGCAAGAGGCTGCCGGCGTTTCGAACTACTTTGAAAACAACTTCAGCGAAATACGATAGCTCATTAACATAAGGGATGTGCTTTGGATTCCATTCTTAAGTTAAATTTTCTTTTTATCAGACGAATGATTGTTTTGATTGTTTATTTATTATTTATTTTATTTATTTTTGTTTTTTTGAGGAGGTAAATAAATGAATTGGTTGTTTAAATTTGGTTGCTAAAATAATTTTTGAGCAGAATTTCAAAATGGAGTTGTAAAATTTTGAAAAATCTTCCACACACGGTCGAGCGACAGTTCTTGTGGCACTCTGCTGCACGGACGACTCAATTTAAATTTAAAAAAAATAATTTTTTTTTGTGAGAAAAAATATTTTTAAGTCGGTAAAAATTTCAAATCCACTGGTTGTTAATCCTGGAATGAATTGAAAATTGTAACGCAACGGGATTGGTGATGATTTTGAAAACATAAACAAACATAAACAAACAATTTTAGCCTAAACACAAACATAAACAAACAATTTTAGCGTAAACATAAACATAAACAAACAATTTTAGTGCAAACACAAACATAAATACAGAGTTCGGACCGCTGTGACGTCATAAGAGCAATTGGGCTGCTGATTGTTTCATGATTTGTCAGTCGAGCAAGTCTCGAGTAAAACAGAATTGGCATCAATTGTTGTTGTTGTTGTTGCTGCTGCTGCTGTTGTTGTTGTTGTTGCTGAAGCGCCTCTGACGCTATGCATATGGCGCTATATAAATGAACTACACATCATCATCATCATCATCGTCATCGTCATCATCATCGTCATCATCATCGCAGTGGATCTTGCATCCTTTAATACGACGTAAGTGGATTTTTCATTCCATTTTTTTTACGAGGCCTCCTGCGTTCGTGTGTTGTTTCTTTTTTTATAATTTCAAAATATTTCATTAAATTCACGCTTTATTTTTATTTCATTTTTCTTTTTTTTTCTTTTTCTTTTTATTTCCCCCTTTTTTTTTGTCGTCGTTGTGAATTTCCCGCTAAACGGGAGATTGGAAAATTGTAAACAGCAATTTTATCAAAACATTTCCATTACTTAAAAAGGTTCTGTCTGTTCGGTTGACGCGTCGGAACCATCATCATCATCATCATCATCATCGTCGTCGTTGTTGCTGTTGTTATTGTCCTAATTAATTAATTTTGTAATAGTAATAGTTAATATGTTAAGCAATGGGATTGACATTAAAATTACATTGACATAAAAATTAATTAGTTAATTAGTGAAATTAC